>PVJA010007169.1:0-59066 GCA_004027025.1 Myocastor coypus | reverse complement strand
ATGCGCCACCACGCCGGCTGTATTCTCTTAAAAACTAAAAAACATAAAATAAGAAGATATAATATCTCAGAACAAAGTGTACAACTTTACTTCTGAGGTCTTCTGAACTCTCTGTGGATCCAATTGGAGGGGCAGCAGAACGAGCAGGTGGTCCAGGAAGGACAAGTCAGGCTCCAGATCAACAGACTCTTGGCCCAAAATGACTTACTCACAGGAATATGCTGTTCAGTTCCTGGGCTCAACCTCTCGGTGCTACTCTCAAAAAGCAATCTACTATTTTCTCTCTCTTTTCTTGTAGCCATTCCTTCTGTGCCAATTATTCCCAGACTGTAACAATTCCAAGCTTCACATATGAGCACAAGATCCAGGAGAAGACAGAAGAGTGTTTCATATTGGTTGGCTGCTATAAGTGAAGAGAAAGTCTTCCCAAGAGTCTGCTTTAGCCTTCAGTGTGAAGCAACAGAGATCACCCTATGAATGGAGCATGATTGGCTCCACCAGGACACTTTGCTGTTACACAGAGTTGGCCACTGTTGGAGAATTCACCTGAAAATCAAATGTGAGTTAATGAGGTAAATGTAGGAATAGCCACAAATGGTTTCATTTGAAATGAAAATTTCTATTAAAATAAGTTGGGGAACTACTGGCTTTAACTATCTGACATAATCTTCCTCAGTTATCAGTCTGATATACATGATGATTCCCCGGGATTGTGTGAGACAATATATTTAAAGCTCTATCTAAGGGCTGAAACCCAGCAGGGACTGGAGAAATAATGGTAGATTATAAATATGCTTCTGAGTCCCTGTTGCTTCAACTGGAACTTTAGCTGCTCCCCATGCCGCAGCTTCTGAGATTCTTGGCAGACAAAAGTGTTTCCCTCTCCACATGCAACAGCAAGGCAACAGGCCGAAGGGTAAAACTGAGCGTGCAAGGAAAGAAGAGCCAGTACAGTTGACACAGATGGCAAGGAAAAAGACAAGTGGCTGTCCCAGCAGGAGTGGGACATTGGTGGAATGAAGGCGGAACATATCCAAGATGACAGGCCATCTGTTCACCTTCTCATTGTAAATAAGGTCCGTGTAACAACCAAGTTATCTCCCTTAAGTGATCCTAACTTTTCCCTTTAAACAAGTCAATTTTATAATGAGCGCTATATAGCGATATAGCACTGGTGAAGTTACTGGCCATCCATACCAGTGATGGCAAATCTGTTAGAACTTTGGATGATAACAAACAGTCCACATGTGCCATAGCTTCCCTGCCAGTGATATAGGTGATGCTTCTGTCTTCCTACTTGCTCATTTTCCAAATGATAAGCAAGAAATGGACATCATTACTCTCATTTTCATTTTTTTGAAGGAAGAGTATCTGATTATGAGATTTGAAATACTTATAAAACCAAAATTAGGAAAACTTGGAATCGTAGGCCAGATAGACATTTTACACATGTAGGATGTTAGGATCACAGAGATGTACAATCTAGCAAAAATTCAATGCTTCTGACTTAGGGAACCAATTATAGAATCTGTGCTTCCTAACCCTCTAGATGGCATTGTGCCTCTTATTTTATATGGCTCTGACTTCATGGTGTGAACTAGAGTTGCCCCAAATATCTTAGTTTGTAGCTTGAGCTCAAAGTCAGTTTTTCATCCAAAAAACTGAGGGTCCATCATTTAGAGATTCCAGTCCACAGTGGGTAAATAATGGAGCAAGTGAAGTAGGGAAGCTAAGGGGAATCCAGTGAGGCTAACTCTGGCATACACATCTCAGTCAATCCAGGGTTAGAAAGAAATGATGTAGGAACACAATAGAGTGTTAATCAAATCCCCCAATCAAAAACACTCTAAATTCAGGCACTTTGGTGTGATGGGACTGGAGTTGAAGGAAAACTGGTATGAGTGATATCCTTTTTTACTTAAAGCATACAACATCATGTATAACCTATCTTGTCCCAGAAAAGTTTTCATGCATTATTTTTGGCTGGTGTAGAGTGATTCTTAAAGATTCCACACTAGCCACTTTTAAGTTTTGATAACACTGGACAGATGAGTTCAGTCACATGATATTAAGATCAATGATTGTCACCACTTTAATGTACTATGTATCATCCTCCACAGAAATGGAGTCCTGAATCTGTAAGGGTTTCTCGTAGCTACTCACCTTTGAGTCAAGACAAATATCTATAAGGACAAGAAGACTGCAAGATGCCAATTTACAAAGACATAACTGCATTGTTCAAGAAATCTGAGAAGACTGTATCTCACTTTCCTGAACAGATTTTGAGGACACATGGTAAAGACCAACAGAATGATGCCTCTACATAAAGTCATGTCTTTTGACTCTGTCAGTTAAGCATTCATAGAGATTAGATGAATTTCTAATACATAAGCATCTAAGAAGGACAAGAAGTGCTTCATTCGATGATATTTCTGATTACAACCTTCTTGGAATATTCTTTGCAAAGTCCCATTTTATTAAAAAGCACATAGCCGGGCGTGGTGGCTCATGCCTGTAATCCCAGCACTCGGGAGGCTGAGGCAGGAGGATCAGTGTGAGTTCGAGACCAGCCTGGGCTACAAAAGTGAGCTCAAGGCCAGCCTCAACTGCATAGCAAGACCCTGTCTCAAAAAGACAAAAAAAAGCAGAGCTAGACATAACTTGAAATTGAAAAGTGAAAATTCACGCACATATACATGCTAATTTGCAAATGAATATTTGCACATATTTGATAATTATGGAACATAATATTTATTATTATTATTATTATTATTATTATTATTATTATTATTATTAGCATTTACTTTTGTATTTGATACAGGTCTCACTATGCATCTTGGACTCAGTGATTTTTCCTGCTTTCGGCCTCCCCAACGGTGGGATTCCAAGTGTACCCAGCCATGCACAGACTTGATCACCAGGATCGAATCCTGGTCCCTGCGCTTTTCCTAAGCAGGAACTTAGTTTGCTGAGCTATCTCATTGGCCCTAGAACACAATATTTATTTATTTACTTATTTATTTGTTTGTTTGTTTATTGTACTGCTGGGGATTGAACTTGGGCTCCTGCACTTTCCAGGCAGGCACTTATTTCACTGAGCTATCTCCCCAGTCCCTGGAACATAATTTTTATTGCAGGTGACCTTTCTTCTGCTCTTAATTTCAAATTTTCTCAATAAATCCCTGATTTACTAATTTCATAAGGTCTATCAATCACCAAACAAAAAGAGTCATGTACAAGAAACCACTCAGTGCTTTTTTTCTTTTCTACCTCAATCATTACAAAAATCATATTGAACAATGTTTTTGTATGGCAATACTTAGAAGATGGAGGGTGTCCCTGCTCTTCATCTTTGTACCCTTCCCATGTTAGATCCTTCTGTTTTGGTTCTCTATGGTCGGGTCTTGGTTTTGCTTTTGCCTGTGTTTGTTGTATTGCTTATTCCTTTTATGTCCTGCTCCTGATTCTGCTACCAGAGGTTTCTAGTCTTTGCATCTTAAGATCCTGCTTCTGTTGACTGGTGCTCCCTAGAAGAACAGAATGGCCACAGTGCACGGCAAAGCTGTAGCGGCCCAGGGCAAGAAGCTGAAAGCTGAAGTACAGCAGGGGTCAAGGGTGAAATGTGGATCAGAGAGGAAAAGCCCGGAAGCTTGCTGGGGAGTCTCTGTGAGTCTACATTAGAAGGATAAAGAAACAAGTTTTCCATGCACAGGTGATGCCAACAGCAGCAGCAGCAGCACAGAATGACGCTTTCAGAAATGCAGTAGCCTTCCTATTTCTACCCCTTTCTTTGCACCGTGGGCATGGGCATATTCAGTGATGCCACCCACAATTAGCAGAAGTCTTCCCCTCTCACTTTGCTGGCCCTTATGCCAGTTACTCCCTCAGATGCACCCAGAAGTGCGCTTTCCTAATCCACTAGCTGCTCCTTAACCAATCAGATTGACATATTAGACTAACAGTCACACTGCTTTTTCTTCTTATGGGACACCCTGCTTATAGGACAACAGGTTTATAATAATGCGTTACTAAATCAGTGCATAACAAAAACCAAGGGTCCCGTGCTAGTGAAAACAGCAGAGGCAGACACATGATGGTGTCGCATGCTTGGCCTACTAAATTCAGGTCTTTGCTACCCGCCTTGTCCATCTTGGGTCTTGATTGGGTTGCACACAAATCTTCATTGCCTTTATGCCTCTGTCTAACCTGAGCACAGGAAAGGTCTACCAGAATTCAGCAGCTGGAGGTGAGAAGTACGCTCCACAATGAAAGGACATAGCGGTGTCCATATTGGGTGGAGTCCAACAGATAGGCAGGACCTTCCGTCTCTCTGCCATCATGGTACTGGGGCTAAAGTATGAGAAGGATGTAGACTTCCCTGGTAGGAGAGATACAAGCTGAGGCATCACTGTATCTTCCATCTCCTGTACACCTGTGTTGGTTGCTGCAATATTTGCAATAGATGAAATATAGAATCACAGTGAATGCCCATTAGCGGAAGTGGATACAGCAAAGGTGGCACACACACAGTAGCATATATTTATCGATGGGAAAGAATGCTACCACTTCCAATAAAATGAATGGAACCAGAAGATATTAAATCAGATGCACAAAGGCAAATTCCATGTGTTCCCACGTTAGTGTATATTTTTAAAGGTGATAAGAATGTGTGATGATTACTAGAGGCTTGAAAGGGGGTGAGAGATGAAAAGTTAGATACAAGACTCCTAAACTAACTCAGATAGAAATGATGAGTTCTATGGTCTAGATATGGCACATTGGAATTCACAAGAAAGTATTATATGTTTTAGGAATAATCCAGGGGGTTGAAGACTCCAAACAAAAATAAATAATAGAGATGAAGAAGTTATTCATCTTTATTTGGTCCCCACATATTGTAAGCATGCCTTGAAATATCACACTCTACCCCAAAAGCATGTACGACCACTTTATATACCTTGTTCACTACTGCAGCAAAATATATAACCCTCACAAGTTAAAGGAGCAAAAGTTTATTTCATCTCATGTTCTGTAGAGGTTTCAGTCCATAATCTGCTGTCTTGAAGGCAGGGTGGCATGGCACAGCGGTATGGTAGCAGAGAAATAGTCCATAGCATGACAGCAGGAAGCAGCAAGCAAAAAGCCTACCTTTATACATATTGGTTGGTGCCACCTACACCAAGGATGGATCTTCCATGATCCATGCCCAGAACTGTGCTAAACCAATTGAGTTATAACATAGTCATAATCCAAGTATCTCACACCCTAGATCCAGGCACTCCAAAAGCCTCACCTATGAACACATAAGGCTTTGGAGGAGTATCTAGACATAAGCCATAATAATAGATTAATTAGAAAATTTCAAATCATGTTTAGGAGATGGACATGATAGTCCCTGATTTTATCAGCACACACAAAATACAGGCAACAAGTTATCACAGAGTAGCACATAAATTTGTATGACTAAAAATCACTTTATTTTTAATGTCTTGCTTGACACAAATTTTATGAGAACATATCATGAGGTATATGAGGTGTGATATCAAAGGGAAGAAAAACTGAAGAGACCTAAAGGCCAAAGCTAGAAAAATTAGGCTGGCCAAAGAACTAGGATTGCTCACTTCATTTTCCATAGTTGTGTATGGTGTAACAAGTGTGAAGTTGTAGGTGCTCATCTGGAGGAGATTTCTGTAGGGTTACAAGGTGAAGATAATTTTGTTTAAAGAAAGCTCAGCGATCACAATAAGTTCCATGGGGCCTGCATCTTTCTTGTGCGACTGTTAAACATAAATGCAGGTGTTTTGTTGCTAGGTAAATGTATTAGCATGTAAATTGCCACCTCATTGATGTGGGGGAGTTACATCTATTAAAAATGGTAAAAGCCAATTGCTTTTCACACTTTAATGAAAGCAAATTTAAAATACAATTTGTGTTCAATTATTTTTTAGAAACTGTGCTAATACATCAACTTGCTCATTGAATTATCATGGGAAGTTATGACATTTAAATTTTATGGGTATGCTGCCTTGACTAACAAGGTAAAGTTGAATGAAAATGATGTGGGAATTCTGTTAATATCTCTGTAGTCAGCATATTCTAAAGGCAGTTTTCAGATAGCTCCAGACACTTCAGGAGAACTCAGGCAAAATTATTAATGGGAAAGATGGGCTATCAGCCTATTGGATGCTATCAGCTTCAGCAGACGGCACTGTGTGTGAGGTCTCCACGCTCTTGAAATTCAGACCATCTTCTTGGTCCTTCCAAGCCTCATCCAGCACATGAAAATGAATTTCATCATGCTTTTTGCCTGCTGTCTAAGTAAGCCACTACTTTCCCAAGTGAATGAGGATTTTACAGGAATGAGTCACCCAGTTGTGAGGACCTGCTCCCTAGTATGTCCAGTTTACACTGGTGAAGGTCATGGAGCCATCATCCTTCTGGGTGTGAGAAAGGTGTCAGCTGCCCCTTGTAGAGGGAAGCAAGAGTGTGCTCTGGGCTTAGGTGGGGGTTTCTCCTCTTCAGCGCAGAGGAGGAGCCAGAGGATTTATGAAGAAGAAACTGAGGCCCCTTGCTCCTTCTCTTGGACCATAGTTCTAGAGGCTTTCACCTGGACTCTGGGGTCCAACTAGCTCTTCTGCTGAGACTGCGCTGAGCTGGGTGGACATCCAGGAAATACAGGAACGCTGACTCATGTGACTTTGTGCTTCCTTAGGGTAAAGTTGTTCCTTTCTTCCTGTCGTTCTTCTCAGCCTGTCTCTTCCACAAGCTGCTCTGACCACCAGTCTCCTGCCTTCACATATCACTGTGACTCACACTGAGACAGACTTTCTGCTCACCTTTGCCTCAAGTACTCTGGCTCCACGTTCTGGGAGGCTGGGCTCTTCCTAACTTTGTAGAGATGGCTCCTTCCTTCACAATTCCCTCTTTGTCTTTCAGAGCAGGTCACTGAGAATTGCATGGGGTGGTTCTCTAGCCGGTTTATACACACACACACACACACACACACACACGTACACACACACATTTCCCTTCCTCCTTTCTTTATTTTCTCCTTTCCTCCATCCAAATTACTTTTTCCTTTTCATCAGTTTCTTTACCTTTCACAATTTCTGTTGTACCTTTTGGATTTCTATTTACTATTTCAGTTTTTTGCACTAGGAAAATAATAATGCATATTATCCCCATAAACTATTGCAGAAACTCTATCTTGGGTAACTAGAATCTTTGGCAAGTTACTTTAAAAAAAAAAAAAAAAAAAAAGAACTATTCCAATAGTGCTTCTCTGTTACACTGGAGACCATGATTTTAGTAGCTCTGAAAACTTCATTAAAAATCAGCCCTGTTTTTTCTGCTGTGTACTTCGATGTAAGCTGTGTTTTTTTCTCCTATGTATTGCCATGTAAGCCATGTTTTTTCTCTTGTGTACTGCTATGTATGAAAAGTATAAAATTTGCTCAAAGGAACACTTAGAATGTCGGGGCAGAAGATTTGGATTCTGCTTCCAGTTGCCCACTTAACCACGACTTCCATCCTTTGCCTGGGTTCCTAAGGCCTTGTACCAGTTTCTCTTGGCTGTAAATCAAGGCAGGCTGAAGAATAAGACTTTTCTGAGATTAGCTGAGTGAGCATGTGGCTGTTAAGACACTAGGTAGGGCCCAGCGGGATGGCTCAGTGGTCTAAAGTGCCTGCTTAAGAAAGCTTGGACGGCTGCAGGGACCGCAGTTCAATCCCCGGCACCACATACTGCACCTGCCCTGCCCTCAGGGCAGGCTGAACCGGCCATAGAAACAAACAAACAAACAAACAAACAAAGGTTCTGAAACAAGAAATAAATAAATTAATTAATTATTTTTTTAAAAAGACACTAGGTAACTGACTCTTTGCAACATGGTTGACTATGCAAATCTTACACACTAGCTTCTGAAAGGACTGTCCTGTATTACTTTTGGAGGTTTTCCCGGCTTCCAAAGACCCCTTCACTTCAAACTCCCAGCTCCTGGTTCCTGACAAGACCAGGACAGCAGGTATTTCCAAAACCCAGTGCCTTGATCTCAGCCATGGAGCTGCTTTGTCTCCTCTGAGCACATTTTATCTCAGCCTTCTCCTTGCCAAAGGAAGGGTCTCCTCAAAACAGTCTTGTTACATTAAGTTTACACAGCATAAGTCTATTTCCTACCTCTGGAAAGCCTGAGCCATACAGGTTGTGTGTGAGAATGTGGCTCTCCTTTCTTTTTCCCAAAGTGGGGCTGGAGTGAATTGGAGAATCCCGCCTACCCCTTCCCCTAGAGCCATCAGTTGCTACCACCTACATTATTAGATGTGCCAGTGCAGAACATTGAGCGAATAAAATAGGACAACGATTCAGCAATGAATGAAGAATAAGGGGAACCCGCAGTGTTCCAACCAACATGGCTGCTCCCTAAGTGTAGGGCCAGAATACATAAAGTCACCCAATATCTTGTCTCAAAGACCTTCCCAAATTTTTTAGTTGAATCCTTTTCTGATCCCTTTGGGGGCTCCATGGCTTTCTTTATTTTTTCTCCTATTATGGAGAAGGCTGCTGTGAAAGTGTCCATTTCTTTCTGACATTAGCTTTTAAGCCCACTCTATGCTTCCTGGACCCGTGCAGCCCCAGTAATTTCCTGTCCCTGTGTGTTCTGGGTTCCCATTCCTTCTTTGGGAGGTCCAGGCCTAATGTTTCTCTTCTACTGATCTTGCTGTCTTCAGGTGGAACTGCTGTGGGTTAATGACCAAAAGTAGCCAATTAAAATTGGGGAAAATAAAATAAATCTTGTAATCTTTTTATTAGCTGAGCTCAGTGACTGTCAGCGAAAGACCCCTGTTTCAGAGTCTAAGTGAGCGGCCCTGCCAAGAGGATGTGAAGAGTATATAAAGGCGGGAGACAGAAAGACAGAAATAAAACATGAAGAAAATATAAAGAGAATATGCAATATACCTTGCTTGTCAAACAGATTTTTGTTCTTGCTGTACATCTGGCTACTTTTCTCCCCTTATTGTTTAAGGTCAGGCTTTCTCAGGGTGTATTTCCTCCATATGGTTACTTGTTTCACACATAGGCCTGTTTTTACAATTCTGGGGTCAGCTAACATTTGTCATGCCAAAGCTTATGCTAAGAGTCTGAGTTTAGGTCACCACATTCCCCATTGGTTTTAGTACATAGAGCAAAGCATTGATTCTTTAGTTGGAAGGCTTTCATGCCCAATCTGCAAGATCATTAGTTTTACAGGTTGAATCCTCCTTTGTATATATTCTATCAAAAAAATTAAGTATGCAAGGACCCATCACAATTTTTAGCCATAGTAGCATTGTTAGCCAAGGGGAAGCAGAGAACAGCCTTGAAACCAATTGTGTTGATGGCACCTTTCGTTTTGCTATCATTGAGACATGCCCTTAATTGACTAGAGCTATCTCTCATGACTCCAGCCCAACCATGAGGGCCGAAGTGTCCAAGCTTGCTGATCCTGCTAGCCCTATTCCTTGTAGAATGGGAACTAGTATATGGGGAGTTCTCTTAGCTATTTAGAGTGGAGAGGTGGAGATATTCACATCCACCTTCCCCTGAATACCAGAACACTAGCGGCAGAGCATGTGTTAATACGCACAGCTCAGGAGAAGATACAGTAAATACATTTAGGGGCAAGCGCGGGGTAAGGCCATTTGTATAGCCAAAACAAGTTCCCAGTCGGGATACAAAGTGTTGGTTCAAGGGATATGACATATTATAAACATATACAGTCAAATTACAATTCTTAACATACAGCGGGGACTCAAAAGGGCAACCTTGAGAGAGGATCCGTAAGCCAGACACTTGGAGGCCCCCAGTGTTATCGTCACCTATGGTGGTGACTGTTGCCAGTCCCGTATAGTCAGGGGGCTCTGGTTTAAGCAAAGCCAGCAATCCTTAGTCATGTTTGGGGAGGAGGCATTAAGCAGTCTACATAAAAACAGAACGGAAGCCAGAAGCACCAAGAGCTTATGCTCGCATTTTCCCAGTTCTGACCTTCAGCAAGTCAGAAGTCCTTTTAATAGTCCACTTATCTGAAGTCTCAGATCCTGCAGATTTGCTATGTGAGTGGTGGATCCAGGGGCTCTTTCCAGCAACCTTGATGGCTGCTGTTGTGCTCACGGTGACGGTGTAGGGTCCTTCCCAGCAAGCACCGAGAGAGGCAGGTTGTCTCTTTTTTGGTGCAGACTTGATCATTGGGCTGGGCTGGGCTGCCGATGGGTCACCAGGTCTCTCGGGGACAGCCTGGTGATCTCAGAACAAGCAGTGGGTAGACGGTGGGAGGGGCTGGAGAGGGAGTGCGCAGCCTGCAGCATACACTGCAGAGCCTGTAAGGACTTAACAAGTTTCTGATTAAAATCGGCGTCAAGAACTCGTCCCCCAACTTGGGGATTTAAAGGGAGTGATCCTCTGGGTCTTAATCTTTTACGGTTTCTCAGTACTGGCACCAAGTGTGGAAGTCTTCCAATGGATTTCAAAAGAAGTGAGCCCCTTCCGGTATGAGGTGCAGCACGGCGGCAGCAGGATCACCAGAAGCGCAGGCGCCCCTTCCGTACCTGCCTCTCACATAGTTTGCACAGGGCGCTCCTCAGGGTGTGGTTTTCCTGCTCTACTTGGCCCAAGCTTTTGAGGTCTGTAGGCAGTAAGTATCTAGCTTCCATTTTAGGCCCAAAACACTGAAAAGGCTCTGAACTACTCTACCCAAGAAAGCAGGCCCATTATCTGATCCCACCATAATGGGGAGCCCATACTGGGGAATGATTAATTCCATCAGTGCTTTTACCACCTGTCTGGAGGTCTCAGTGCTGGTGAGCAGGGTCTGTATCCATCCTGAGATGGTGCAAATAAATACTACCAAATACTTTTGTTTCCAACCATCAAAGTGACCTCAGTAAAATCCATTTTAACATCCTCAAAATGGAAAGTTCCTGTCAGCAGATGCCTGGTTTACACTGTGGGTGAGAAACTAGATTATTGGTAACATGAGTCATACACTTGCTGGCCAATGAGGTGCACAAGGTCCAAAGCTGGGAGATATAGAAATAGTGGCCAAGCAGCTTGGTCATAGCTCTCTTTTCTGGATGGGTCTTGTCATGCAGTTTTCGAGTCACGAAATGTCCCATGTTTTTTAGACAAAAATACTCTTCCTCCTGACAAGATTTGCGACCCATTTTTTGATGTCTCCTCTGACTTGGCCCATAGTAACTCAGTCTCAAAATATTTGGGTGGCTGAAGGAGTGACACTACGATGATATGTGTTTCTGGCAATGAGTCCCCCACAGCAGTTTGCTTTGCTACCAGGTTGGCAGCCTTATTGCCTCAGCCTTTCGGATGTCCAGGACAGGGTATCACTGCCATTTTTGTGGGCCACCATGCTTCCTGTAACAAGTGCAATGTCTCCTGGAAATCTTTGATGTCTTTTTCTCTTGTGGTTAGGAGGCCTCTACGTTGGGCTGAAGTCCCTGGGCCTTCCTGTCTACACTGTCCTTTCCACAGTAACAGACACTGCTCCGGCCCTTCGTGCCCCACCTGTTACCATACTGCTTCCATCTGCTAACAGGACGAGGTTGGAAACTTGGAGTAGAGTGTGCCACAGGTCAGGTCTTGCAGAATAAATAGCCTCATGGTCTCCGCATAGTCATGCTCCAGGGGTTCCAATGACATTAGAAGGAGGGGTATAGGATTAATAGCCTGAATAATCTTTAGAGTTAGATGTGAATCTTTAAGGAGGGCTGCCTGGTCCTGGGCCAGCCCAGTACCCGAGAGCCACCTTTTACCATGACCCCACAGCTGTGTTTCCACCACATGGGGCATGAACACACTCAACTTCTGGCCCAGGGTTCATTTGTCAGCCTCCTCTAGGAACACAACAGCTGCTGCAGTGGCCTCAAGCACGATGGCCACCCAGCAGTCACACAGTCCAGCCTTTGGACAGACAGGCCACAGGGCACTTCCATGGCCCTGAGGTCTGAGTTAAGACTCTCCTTGCAACTCCTTCTTTCTCATGAACAAGCAGCTGAAAGGGCTCAGTGATGTCTGGTAGGGCCAGAGCCTGGAGCCCTCCAGTTTCTTTTTAATCCTCAGATGCTTATGCTGTCCTGAATTCTAATCCAAGCAGGAGACTATTGCCTTCCTTCTGAGTTTTATGCAAGGGTTTAGCAACAGAGGCAAAACTTGACACCTAAAAATAGCAAAAATCTACTATTCTCAGGAACCCTCAACTCTTTTCAGGTCCTGCGCTTTTCTAGCCTTTGAATGGTTTGGGTCTGGGGGGCTGAAGAAGGCATGGGTTTCCCCTGTCGGGGTGAACTGAAGGAATTTCACAAATTGAACATATATTAGAGCCTTCCTCTTAAAAATGTGGTACCCCTTATATTGCTTTGTCCCCTCTTTACATAACTCCTGGGTCTCTAGCTAACAACAAATCATCTATATACCATGAGAGCAAAAAAAGTTAGGATCGTTATTGCCAAAAGGCACAAGATTTTTGACAAAACTCTCAAGAACAGTCAAGCAAATTTTAAGTCATTGGGAAGTTATGCCAATGTCATTGACACTTGTACCTTTCCCCCTCACACCCTCCTGTTAAAGGAAAACAATTTCTGGGAAGTAGCTGTCAAGGAAATACAAAAGAATCTTTAAATCTAACACAGTACCACACCCAGTTACGTGGGAGCAGACTTAAGGAACTTAAATATAAAATGTAACCAGAGAACTATTATTTTTACCAATCATGGACATTTCAGTAGTTCAATTTCAGTAGCTGAATCCCTGTAGATGGTTAACAGGCAACAGTTATACTTTTACAGTAAACATTTGACATTAATAATTATACATGGCAGTGTAACACAATAGTCAGAATGAAATGTCTATTTTAGTTATCATGCATACCCCATAAGTTTTTGCTCATGTTGGTTTGACACAAATTTATCTTTTAACCAATGATCACATTATTGGGACATCTTTGAGGAGATTATTGGGGCTCTTTATGATGAACAAAGGTTGGCCACATCTCTATTCACCGATTAAGTGTCTTGCCCAATAATCTCTCCCCATTTTAATTATATATATATATATATATATATATATATATATATATATATATATCATTTAGACCAGTTGGTAACTCATGACAAATCATGCTTTAAAGTCTATATTTAAAGCTCAGTTAACAACATATAAATGCATAAACAAATATGTAGATCAAACAAATATCCTTGCAAAACCGAGTGCACTCAAATGTATTTCTGGCCAGGTTAAATTAGATGATCTTTTCCTTTTAATTTCTTTATAAACACCTTTTTGAAACTTCCTCTGATTCCATCATAAACACTTTTTTCCTCTCTAGCAGCTTTGGACATTTTCACTTGGAAGTATCCCATTTCCCTGTAATAACCTTCCTATAGGCTGCCAGCACCGCTTTTCTCTTTTCTGTCTATATTTCCATTCTGCAATTTCTCTGCTATGAAGCAGTCACTTATTCCCGTAGATTTTTCCTTTTGCAGTTTGCAGCAGACCACCAGAAGAAGCCCAGGTGGGGGAGGGGACTCAGAATCCCTTCCTGTGGCCACAGCAGGAGAGCAGCTGTTCAGGAGGCTGGGGGCAGGGAGAGGTAAACCTCCCTAGAAAGGGCAGGACAGATGAGGGCCCCTGAGCTGGCCTAGCGAGCTCCGTGGGGCTGTTGTTACCCTGTGGTCAGCTCAAAAGCAAAGCGAGGGGATAGAGAAAGCTCAGATGAAGTGAGAGCAGTGGGGTGGGGGGCGCAGCTTCTGTGGCTGAGGCTCTTCTGGGTGCCACAGCGCTCAGGGGCGAGATAACAGAAACCCCAAAAGCACTTCACACTGTTACCTTGAGGCTTATGAAAGATAATCATGCAGCTCAGAACAGTTGGTTCTGTGCTGTTCCGGCTATAACAAAGGTCCCAAAGATGTCCCCTCTCAATTCACACACACAGTAGAAGCCCACGACTAGTGTAATTTGACACAGCGACAATAACTGCGATGCAATAGGGCAACCGAGCTAGGTCTACGCCCCTCTGCATTCTCAGGTGAACTTTCATAAAAGGAAAGAAGGGAAAGGAGGGCAGAACTAATACCATTGCCACACTCCGAGCTATGGACTCCAGGGCTACCCCCTGGCTGGAGCACAGCTGGAGACGTGGGCACACTGGGGACAGAGAACAAGCAACTCGGACAAACAGAAGAACAACAACATCCCAGGAAAGTTTGGTTTCTTTTTCTTTTCTCCCACCTCTTTGCCATTAATTTAAACTTAGCTGGATTTCAAACCAAAACAAACGTCAACATTTCCATCGATTTCTGGGCAAGGCAGCACAGGGTCCCCCCCGCAACAAGTTCAAAAAAACAAAAAACAAAAAAATCCCTCATGGGCAGGCCCAAGAGAAAACGAACAGGAATATTTATCTGTGAGAAAAGAGACTCTCAGAGAAACAGTGTGTTAACAGTATCTCAGGAATGCTCATCTGAGATAGATGGACACAACTTCCACATCCGGAAGTTGGGACCCGCCAACAAAAAAACCAAACCTACCTTACCTAGGTCAGAGTAAGTTCTGCTATTTCTTTCCACACTGAGGCATTCTATACCCCCAGCCACTCTGAGGTAGTTAGCAGAAATCAGCTTGGCACCAAAAGCCACCCAGAAGTGGCTCATAGTACAGAGGCCAGGTGGGCATTTGCAAGAGCATCTTGCATGTGGCTTGTTGCCTGAAATCCTGCAAACGGTCAAGAAGACATTGCAAAGGTGATAAAAACATAGAAGCAGAGCAGACTGACCCATGATGAACATGACAAACGTTATAACGGGGAGAAGCAGACACAAAACAATTACAAAAAGACTCAAGTTTGGTTCAAAGACAAGTATCAAGTTGCAGCCAATGTATTGGTCTGAGAGCTGGCCCTGGAGAGTTTACTGTTGCATCCAACCTCCCCACAGACAACTGAGGCATGCCCCAAGAAACAGAAGCAGTCTTACCAGTAAGGATCCAGATGGCTCATTCCCAATTAGCCAAATTAGCCTTCAGGGTTCTTGATTTCACTTTGAAACAAAGTTCCTCAGGAGTCTCTCCAGTGGTTCCCCTGAGGAATATTCATGTTAAAGAAAGATCTTATAAATCTCCTTATGAGGATCCCTGATGAGCCCCCAAATTTTGTGGGTTCATAACCCACAAAATCAAAATTTGCAATGTTTTTATTAGCTGAACTCAGCAATCATCAGCAAAAGACCCCTGTTTCAGAGTCTAAGTGAGCAGCCCTCACCAGAGCACTTGAAGAGCATATAAAGGGGGACAGAAGGACAAAAATAAAACACAAAGAAAATATAAAGAGACTATGCAGTATATCTTGCTTGTAAAACAGATTTTTTTTTTTCTTGCTATACATCTGGCTACTTTTTTTTTCCTGCTATTGTTTAAGGTCAGGCTTTCTCAGGGTATATTTCCTCCATATGTTCGCTTGTTTCATAGGTAGGCCTATTTTTACAACCCTGGGGTCAGCTAGAGTTTACAATGGCAATACTTATGCTAAGAGCTTTGTTTTAGGCCATCACAGAACTTTTTTCTCTGAGTTGGTACCTTCTAACTTTTTGGCAGATTTATGGGAAGAGTTTATGTTCCTGTAGGTTACAGGTTAACTAGAAAAGTTTACGGGACCTCCTGCAAGCTTTTGGTAAATTATACTTAGTTCATATTTGGTAATACTAGAAATCATTCTGCATCCTCCTGACCTTCACCTGAAAAGATCTTTACCCTCTGAAACCCAAGATATGTATCTATGGTCTCACGCATACAACACTTTCTGTAACTTCAGAGGACATATTTGCCCTGGGGATGACCAACTGTGCCTTCTCCTTACACAATCAATTACTCACCTGCTGTCCCAGGATATTGTAGACTCTGACATACAGATAGCTATCATTTTTTTTTCTACCATTATTTATGAGTACATTTCTATCTACCAAATTTCTTTTATAGGTAACTTAGGTTCTGTGTAAAAAGAGATTCTGGTTATATGTTGTCTTACCTTCCTTGGCTGTCAGAAGATGTGACATTCTGATATAGAGGTAACTGCCTATTTAAAGTATCAGCATTCAGGAAATCAATATTTGTATCATCTGATTGCATCAACTTCATCTTTTATAAGCCCTCTTTCCATCCATCTGCTTGGTTCTTGCCACATGGGGTCCCTGTTGTTACTGCCAGTCACTGCCTGCACACTGTGCTGCCTCTGCCCTCCTTCCCTGTTGGACCTTTCTTATACGTTAGACACACATGAATTCGAGGCTGAACAGGCCTTGAACAAGACTCCTCGGTAAGCAGGGAGTAGAATCATGCAATGTCTGCACACTGTTTTCTGAACCTGTAAAATTTTCACTGATCTTTGTGATAAAGTGGTGGAAAGACAAATGACAGTATTGTCACCTCCCAGGCTTACAAGATGAGTTAAACTGTAGACACGTGAATGTATAGCCTAAGGATGAGAGGAGTCATTTTCCTTCCAATTGTCTAAAGAACTTCCACTTTTCCCCGTGAGCAAGGGAAGGCGTGATCTTGCCAACTCATGCCCTCCGGTGAACACATGAAGTTGACTCAAAAGATCAGAAATATCCCAGCTATGGGAGTTGTCTTGGTTCTCAAACTTTTGATCAAATAAAGTGGCTGATGAGGCTTACCTGTGTTTATAAGTAAATGACTGTTGGAAACAGAGTTAGGGATCTGACCATTGTGCACTCCCCTTCCTAAACCAAACAAAGATGTGCTAGAAGAAGACACGCAATGGAAGAGGAAAAATAGATGGACAAAGTTGGTCATAAGTTAACTACAGTGGCTGCAACTAAGTCCCGTACAAGGTTAGGTAGCATGATATGGGCTGCGGTAAGAGCTGCACACTTCTCATTAAGAGGCAGAGAAAAAGGACATCCTTTTTGGTGGTGGCAGAAGGTACCATTTTGATAAGAAGAATAACCCTTCTGGAAGCATCTCTCTTATCGCAAGATTCCAAATCTTAAGAAAACTCTTCTTAAAACTCCAATTACTTGCTTTTTCCAAGTGGTAATTTGAAGTTCCTCTATTAAAAATTCCCTGGCATCATGTGCCTGGAATTCAACCTCAGCACTGATAGGCAATTTCACGAATGACGTAACCTCCTTAGATTATTCTAGGAAGTGTATCTAGCATTGGACTAATACCTGGGAATGGACCCAGATTCATCTCTTTAAAAATACATCTATGTTCTTAATTACAGTTATAATGCAATAACATAAGAAAAATATTTTGCTACAGAGTTCACAGGGATCTGGTTAATTATTGGAACTGAACAAACCACACTTTTTGTGGGAAGATAACACTATGGGAAGATAACACTATGATACAAAGCAAGAAAAGCAACATACTGAATGAGCCAAGTAGGAGTAGTATATCTGAAAACTTGGAAAAGTTTCATAGTTGGTACAGACATAATGGGTATATGCAAAAATTATTTGGTGAATGGAAAATGAGAAGAATGTGGGGTGATGAGTTACAAAACATAAAAAAAAGCCTGTTTAGCCGGGTGTGGTGGCTCACGCCTGTAATCCCAGCACTCGGGAGGCTGAGGCAGGAGGATTGGTGCGAGTTCGAGACCAGCCTGGGCTACAAAAGTGAGGTCAAGGCCAGCCTCAACTGCATAGCGAGACGCTGTCTCAAAAAGGCAAAAAAAAAAAAAAAAAAGCCTGTTTGTTAAGAAAGAAGCTAAGAGTAGCAGCCAACATTCCAGTAAGAGACACCGAAGCAAAGAGAAAGTTAAGGAAGTAATGCATTGAACCAGACCACAAGGAGTTCAGAGAGCAAAAAGTGAGTGATAGCTGAAGATGCTGGACAGGGAAGATGAAGACACTAACCACAGGGCAATGCGTAAACAAGAGAAAGTGACCACAGTGGGCAGAACTGACATGGTCTCCACCTAATCCTAGGCGGGAAACATCAACTGGATCCATGAGAACAGAGCCCAAGAATTTTGTGAACATGGGGGTTGCCAGGGGATGTAAGAAGCAGGAGAAGAAGCAAGTGAAGTACTGGGCAGGTTTGTTCGGTAAGCTTTTGAAAAGCAGAAAGGAAAGTGTTCTTTAACCTTCCCCCAAATTCTTCCTGGATAAAGCTTCCTTCCAAAAGTAGAGAAAAGGAAAACATAACCTAATTCTTAGGGGAACTTCTAAACAGATCAAAAAGTCTCATTCTTGCATTTCTTCCATATACTCATGAGACAGAAACAGAGAGAGACAGAGAGAGAGAGAGAGAGAGAGAGAGAGAGAGAGAGATGAAGACAGAGACAGAGAGAGACATAGACAGAGACAGACATAGACACAGAGAGAGACAGAAAGAGACAGAGACAGAGACAGACAGACAGACAGACAGACAGACAGACAGACAGACTGGGGTTTCATTCCCAAGGCCTTAGATTATGACAGTTACACAAGGATAGCTTTCTTCTAGGTGTTTAAAGCAGACTTTCATTTTATTGAAACATAAAGACAGAAAGAAGCAAATGCCTACATCAAGACTGGAGTATATGGTATGTTCTGTGGAAGGGAGGGGGAAAGAGCCTTCAGTTAGAAGGAGACATTGAACTGTGATGCAGGATAAACTATATCTAGGGTCAAGACAGCCTTGAGTTCCGAAGCAAAGAGTGCCTCTCAGTCACCGCATAACATATCTGTCTTGTTCCTGGAAAAGACACAAAGTGTTAGCTCTGAGCAAACAAGCGTGTCTCAATTGGGGCACATTGCAGTGTGTCCCAGTCTCCCCAGGATGGTGGTGTGGGGATCTGAGGGAGATGATACCGCAGCACAGGCCGGGACATTGCTTCCACACTCACTGCCAGGATGAAGAACCTTGTCTCTAGCCCTTGTAGCAGCTGAGAAACTGAGCTCTAGGACAAGTTCTACCATTATGTCAGTTAGCTTGTCAAAACAGAATTTAAGACAAAGCCTGGAGCATAAGTTTACTTGGGAAGTGGTCTCTCAACCTCTGCAGAGCAATAGGATAAGTAAGATATGGAGATAAAGAAGATGACTGAGGATATATGATTTAAAAAGGTGCCACTTAGTGCATCTGGTTGTGAGGGAATTTTGGAAAATACTGAGACCTACGTCAGGATTATCCTGGCCAAGCACAATTGGGGATTTATTAATTGAGTCCATTATTCATTGCAGCTTCTTGATCTCCCAGCCCTTGGGCCTGTACTGTATGTGGCCTGCACCCCTAAGATCTGAACATTCATCAATATTCTTTACATGTTGACCTGTACAGGGATATTGTATGTTTAAGGGATAGGAGCCAGATACTGTCATACTCTGCCCTCTTGGGTCCAAAACATCAGTGGACAGAATGCCAGGTCTGTTAAGACTAGAGACATCTATGAAAGCAAGATCCCTAAGTGACTGCAACACGGGGAGTGGGGAGGAAGAGAGGGAGAGAACAGAAACATAGGAGAGGGAGAGGGGAAAAAAAGAATGCAGAGGGGAGGAAGAGAAAGAGAGAGACAGAGAGACAGACAGACACAGAGACTGAGGGAGAGAGGAAAGGAGGGAGAGAGAATCCTGTTTTACCCAAAAGCACAATTCCAGGTCTTCCAATATGAAAATATTTCAGTCAGAACCTATTAATAGGGAGAAGAAAAACTACACTCTAGGTCCTACTGCCACCTTCAGCAGACCCTTCAATTTCAAGCACCCTTTACATGTACCTTTCATCACCTTTGTTGATATTGATGGTGTCAATTGGAACCGCTATGTAATGCAATGGAATCTTTGAGTCGAGCAAGAGCCTTCTCACAGAAATCAAGGTTTTAGGTGCCAGCCTGATAGTTCAGCAGACTAAAGCACCTGCTTTGGCAGAGTGCAGTGGCCTGGCTTCGATCCCTGACATGCTGTGCCAGCCCCATCCATGGGGCATGCTGAGACAGAGATGGAAACTAGGCATGGCGATATGCACCTGTAATCCCAGGTCTTGGGAGGCTGAAGATAGACGAATCACTACAAGTCCGATCTACATAGTGAGACCCTGTAGACCCTGTCCTAAATACAGAGAGAGAGAGAGAAAGAAAAGAAAGAAAGAAAGAAAGAAAGAAAGAAAGAAAGAAAGAAAGAAAGAAAGAAAGAAAGGAAGGAAGAAAGGAAGGAAGAAAGAAAGAAAGAAAGTCAAGGTTTTAGGATAAAGAAAATGGTAAGCAGGCATCCTTATCCCCAAACGCGTGTGTTTCGTGTTTTGCTTGTCCCACTAGCCAGTCATTGTCAGAGATGTTTTTCTTACAATGATTTGGGTTGCCTTAGGATGAGTTCAGTTTCTGAGTTGGCCCTGCCCATAACTGCAGCAGGACCACAACTGCTGGGGAATCCTGTGTAACAGAGTGGATTCACCGCCCAAAGTCTCAGATCTCATCCACCTTATACCTGGCTTTGGAAGCTTTCTCAGGGACGTCCAAGGACTCTCCCATGTCATTACCCTATCTTGGTTCTGAGCTACTTGGTTCTTCACCCATCACTGTACCACCCTCACTGTCTATCCTTGTCCCTACTCGGTAAAGTCAAGCTGGCTACCAGGCCAATCTCCAGGCAACAGTCATCAACTTCTTTCTCCTTTGGATCTCTTTGTAAAACATAAAGAAGCTTAGAGAAAAGATATTCTCACAGACAACTGATCCAGCGACTTCTAGAACTAGAATGATCACATTCCCGAATTGGTTAGGTCAACAGTCTTTTCCTGGCTCTCTCTTGTATCTACATTATTTTTTATTGAAACTGGAAAATCAAACATTCCTTTACATAAACTTGAAGAGATGACCTCTCTTACTTCTAGAGAAAAGTAGGTGCGTGTGTTTGTCAACTCCACCTCATTAGTAACATTGCCGGAATCGTAGAAGTTGGCCTGATTGTTCTGGAAGGAGTGTTCCTTATCAGAGTTGGGCTCTGCCTATCCTTTTTGTTCTCTGTCTATGATCTCAATACTTACAAAATAACTTCTGATGTTTTGAAAGAGTTTGAGGGGAGATCAGTCTACTGGGACTTGTCTCACTTGCCATCTGTGTACCTCAAGAGAAAAATTCCTTCAAGTACCTTTCCTGCTCCTCTCCAGTGAAGCGAGCAGACATACCGAGACATAAAGATGCTCACTACTGTTTCTACCAATTTAATTTTGGCTCTTACAGTGTTTGGTTTCTTTACAGTATCTCCCCCTAAGAATCTTCAGGAGTCCTGCACAGAACATGCTCTGAAGCTCAAGGGAGATCTCCATGTTCTCTTCAGCACGGACCTAGTATATTTCAGGCCGATGTTTCTCAGGAATTTGTGAATTGGTGGTTGCTTCCTTGAATAACTTCTTGGAGAAATAAAAGGAAACATGTATTTCATTTCTCAAGGCCCACATTCTCTGAAGTTGGATTTTGGAGCTTAAATATCACCTGACAAGACTCCAGATGATAGGTGTATAAAGGAAAGAGAGTCTATGTTCAGGGACCTAAGAGAGATTAGAATTCCTATGGGGGAAAGTAGATCCAATAACACACTATTTTCACAAAAGTTTTTCTCCCATGGTGTGAATGATGTTTTCCCAACAGAAGTGTTTGGAAGTTTCTAGGCAGGGGTTATTTATTTTTACGGAGCTGGGGAATCTAGTTTTCACTGGATGTTCTCCAGAGCACCATGTGCTGTTTCACAGCAGGCTAGGTGGGAGGTGCTTTGGATAAGGAGCCTGGGGACCATGAAAAGTTTGTTGCTGCCAAAGGCAAGTCCTCAGCTCTGTGCAGAGCCTTGTTGCCATTGACAGTGACTGTGTAGACAGGACCCAGACTACATCAACGAGGCAAAGCACAGTACACAAAGCTCCATACTGTGGATTTGGATATTTCAGCCAAGCACCTACTAAGAAAGTTTCCCAAACTGCAGATTTCATTATCAAAGTTTGTATTCATAGAAATTAAAGTTGTGAGAGTGGGGAGATAGCTCAGAGGTCTAAGTGCCTGCCTGGCAAGCACAAACACCCAGGTTCAATCCCTGGTACCACATGTCATACTGGGTGTGCCAGACTGGCCACCAAAAGAGGGTGTGGTTGTGCATGCCTGTAATCCTGTCTCAGGATCCTCCAGTCTTAGCACTGGGGAGGCTGAGAAAGGAGGCATGTTTCCCATGGGAGGACCATGGGTAGATTGAACTCAAGAAATTTCATGGCCTTTGCAAATCATTGTCCCCATCCAGTAGGGTGGTCAGTTCTCCCTGGCTGTGTATCTTCTGAGAGGAATTACAGAAAGGCTTCCAGAGAAACATGAAGAGGTGTGTATGTGTGTGTACACAATGTAGTCATTCTGAATTAAAAGATACAGGAATTTGGGTGCAATAGAGGAAGAAAGAACTCCTACCCATATTGAATAGATTACATTTCTCAGACTCTGTTGGCTCTATGAAGTTGTTTGTCCAAACCATCAACTTCGAAAACTGAAAAGTGGAAAATTGGAAATGGCTGTTTGAGATGGTGGTTCAAAACCCTCTGACGGTTACCATTCAGGTGTCATTGGTTCGTATTTCATTCAGAATTGCATATGCAGTTGAGTTGTCAAATGTGAGCCAGATATAGTATTGGAGGTCCTAACAAGTAGAAGAAAAAGAAACACTACATCATCTTGAGTTTTTCTCCAGGAAAATTAGTTACATTGCTATGGAAAAGATATGTCCAAGACGGTTCTGCTCAATCCCCAGAGACCAAACAGAAGATCAATTAGCTGGGATGAAACTGAGCTTCTCTGTTAGTATTTATTCAAGCTACAAAGATCAAAGAGGTTTCCTGGAATTCTAACAAAGTCACACATTCATTAAAGTGCAATAAGCCTTGTAGTGTCATGGGCAAGACAAAGGAAATATGAGTTCCATTTGTCCTTTGTCTTACTTATTTTTCTTTCCTTGATGGGACAAAATACCCAACACCCAAAACTAAGGAAGGACAAGTTTATTTAACTGACAGCATGTGGAGGTTTCAATCTACACTCAGCTCGCTTCAAGGCAGAGCGGCACACAGCAGAGGATGCAGTTCATGGCAGCTGAAAAGGGTAAAACAGCAAAAACTGAAAGGAAGGAGCAGTGACGAGTGCCTCTTTCCCTTCCTTATATTGTATTAACACTTTCCATCCCACGGAAGGTGTAGCACTCACACCCATGCACTGGATCATGAATTAATCATGAACTCTAAAAGCCCACTGCCACATGACTTCATGAGGCTTTGGGAGATCATCTAGACACAAACAATAATATCTAATAAAGTCGGTTTAGATTTGAGCATCTAATATTGGTATTTCTTCTACATGAGACTAAAATAAGCTCATTTCTTGTCATCTGGATTTAGCTAAGCCTCACTAGAAAAATATATTGTGAGTCTGTCATCCTATTGTTTCTGTGCTTGCCTTGGCTAATAATACAAAAAAAATTGGTCAGCTTCATTGTAGGACAATGCCCATTAGGATTTTGATAGAGTTTACATTCAATCTCCAGATTGCCTTCAGTAATATGGACATTTGGTCCAAATCCTGAAGATTATAAGTGATACTAAAGTTTTGGCACTGAAACCGTGATTTCAGCCAATGTTTATTTTTCTGACAATAGAACTGAGTATTATACATCATAATATAATAAAACGTAAAATGGAGGTGACTTGTTTATCTGTTGTGACCCTTTTGTTTGCCTGATTTGAACCAATGCTTAGCATAAAGTCAATGACTGTGGATAAGCATAGTGTAGCATTTGAGGCCTCTTCACCAACTGGCTGTGTTTCTGTGATAGTTGACTGATTATGTCAACTTGAATGAAAATAAATGGCCTACTAAATTGGATCAGCATATTTCAGAGTGTGGTTAATAGGAATTTATTAGGGACAGAGGACTCACACTAGGGAGGCTTGAATGAAATAAATGAAAGAAAGAAGGGAGGCTCGTTTCTGCTTATTTGGAGGAGCTCCCATTTTCATCTTCACCTCGGACATCACAGACTCTTCTGCCTCCAGCATTGACCCAGGCTTCTGGCACAAACTCTGCGGCCTCCTGATATGGACTCACATAGGACCCCGCAGTGGGTTCCAGGTCATCGTCCACATCCTTCAGCAATCCAGTGCCCAGATTTCCCTTTTGCACCCTTCCACACCTGACTCTATGTGCAGCCATTGTGAGCCAATGTTGTAAATTCCTATTTGTGTATTTTGCATTAAATCTCTTTATTTAAGAAGTGCCAATTGATAGAGCTGCCTTCAATAAAATTGATAAACCTCCAAAATCTGACACATGACCTATAAAAATGAACCAATAACTTTAGGATATCATATGACCCAGGTGACATGCTTGGGTTAAAATCAAGAATCAAATAAACATTCAAGCCACCAGGTAGTTTAGTGGACTAAAGTGCCTGCTTAGGCAGAGCGCAGCTGCTAAAGCTCAATTCCCAGCGTGCTATGCTGGCCCCTCCCTCTGGGGTGCGCTGAGAGCTGAGATAGCAATTGAGACTGGGCATGGTGGCACCTGCCTGTAATCCCAGGCTGAAAACAGTGGAATCATCATGAGCTCAGTCTATGTGGTGAGATACTGTAGACCCTGTACTAAATACATAAAAAAGAATATTCAATACATAGAAGCTATTCTGGTGTCAGTGCAATTCATTTTCTTTCTTTCTTTTTTCTTGCTTTTTAAAAAATATATTTGGTAGAAGGCCTCACTATCCAGCTTGGACTCTTAGTGATCTTTCTGTTTTCAGCCTCCCTATGGCTGGGGTTACAGGTGTGCTCCACCATGCCCAGTGTCAGTGACCAGCTCAGCGCCCCCATGGGCAGGGCCCATGCAGCATGTGGTGCCAAGCACCTAACTCAGGTCCCTGCACTTCTAAGCAGGTGATCAGTCTACTGCCCTATCTCAAAGTTCCTTGTATCAACACAGTTCTTACAGTGCTTCATAGCCACGCTGTCAATGTTCAGCTAAAGACTTGCATCATGGAACATGGGAATCAATTTCTTCACAAGAATGTAAAGTTTATAGCCTTACTAAATAAATGCTCCTCATTTTTACATTTGAATTTGCAGAAGTGGGTAGAAGGCATTACAGAGACTCTAACTGAGTCCCAATCTATGCACCAAGAAATCTACACAACTTTACTTCCTAAATGATGATGCTGAAGCCAATCCATGCTAGTAAGTATGAGCACCATGTTTTTCAGGGGAGGATCATGTGGTTTAAAGGAACAATATACCACACCTCCTAGAAGCCTATCCTGGAGCTAAAGTCTGAAACCAAGTCTCTAATACGTTGTTGTTGTTTTTTCTACTCTCTCCCAGTATATATAAAATTAATCACACTAAATCACCACATGTGGTGTCTTTGAGTGCAGACTTCTGGAGAGAAAAGTTGGTTTGGGTCTGTAAACCACATCACTCCAAAGTAATTGATCAAGATTATTCATCACTTCACTAAGCAATGTTTGAATCTCATCAATGAACCAAGGACTGAAGAAATAAATATTATCTTCTTTAGAGTTTCCTATAAATAGAAAAGTGTGACTAAATGATTGCAATATAGTCTGCAAAAGTCCTATGTTGGAAGGACTTGTCAGGGGTTTGGAACTTTGCTAGGGAAGACTTTGCAGGGAAGTAATGCTTGTGCTGAGCTTCCTAATCAGTCGGATGCTCTACTGAGGGATCTGCACTGTGATGGAGGTGGCGGTGTGTGGCAACTTTGTGCAGAAGTTCAGACAACTAAGGAGCAAGACATCTGGTTGGAGGGTGCCAGCTAAGAACCTGTTTGTAGCAGTTCGGGTATGAGCCTGTTGTGCTCCAGTTGGCAAACTAAAGCTGGTACCCAAGATAACGCTTGGAACCAGTGAA
Source organism: Myocastor coypus (assembly GCA_004027025.1). Lineage (NCBI taxonomy): Eukaryota > Metazoa > Chordata > Mammalia > Rodentia > Myocastoridae > Myocastor > Myocastor coypus. The sequence continues at coordinate 33,145 of PVJA010007169.1, read as the reverse complement.
AAATTTCAAATTACATTATCCATAGAGAAAAATTATCTTTGTGCAATGCCATGACCTGACGCTATGATTCTGCTGAGTCCTAAACAATATTCTTGGGAGAAACAAGACATTCATATGTTCCCATTTACTTTAAGATAGTCATAAGAGGTAGAAGAGAACCTGAAACTAAGAATGAAACTCAGCAAATAGTTTCAATGGGCAGAAGAAACACTGTTCAGTTTAGGAATAAGTATAAGATCCATGACAAATGTCCACCCCCAAGTCTTTTGGGGAAGGCTGGACCATAATAAAGCTTGTATGTAATTCTAGGATTTTCTGGAATTATACTATGCAGTATTTGCCTATTAAGATGTTTGTCACTTCAGCTAAGTTGCGGTTTTCTAATGGGAATAATAACGTGTCCAACATAGGTTAGCTGAACCTAAACCGTTACTCCGCCTGCACCATAATTTCCCAGCCGACTGTGGATGCTGGCATCTCTTCTGAATTTCTGGCATGGAGACCAACAAGGCCACAGGAAGGAAAGATACTTCCAAAGGAAAGCTCCACCATCCAGGGAGCTCACCTTGCCTTCTAATGAAACTGAGGAGGGAAAAGAATAAAACACAATAGTGATTGCAGATTATCAAGCATCCATTTTATCCTGGGTCTAACGAGTGAATACTAAGAGCGGGTCCGTGGCTATCATTTTTCATATCCCTCTAAAGAGAAAAGTCTCTGGTGGGGAAGGAAATGAATATTATCTCAATCCTTTCTATCACTGAACTATTTTAGACTTATTAAGAACATATATCTGCTAGATCTACTCCTGCCAAGTCTGTGACTCTGACACCATTATTCCCATCTTGCATAAGGGATACAAAAACACAGGCTGCTGACATTGATGCGTCATACAAAGCTTTCATAAAAACATCAGACTGACTACAAATGTCTCTGTTCTAAGACCTGATGTCCTTTCCTAAAGCTTTTGCATTTGTGAAAATGCCTTGAATTTATTTGTCTGATACTCTTAGTCAAATAGAAGAATTGCTTGAAGATCAGATTTAGTTAAGGAAGCCATCTTTGTTCCAAGCGGGAAACTCAAATATGTGGATTGGGAATAGGTCTAATTACAACCCACCTCAGTCACGTAAAAACTGTAAAATGATGTAAGCTACCTTATCTCTTACGTACTTTATCTCTTAAGCTTCTGTCCTCTTACCTGTGATGGCGAGGGGAGCTAAAGTACTACTACTGGTTTTAAGCATGCTATTAAAAAAAACACTTGAAAATATAACCTGAGTCTAATCACAGAAACTTGATTTAATATTCCAAATTATAGTCTCTAATAACAGATGAAACGAATAGGCAAACAAAACCCAAAATCTGAATCGTAGATTTTGCCAATAAATGTTTGAGATATTTTAATAATCACAATTATTGCATATAAAGAAATAGAGGCTCAAAGAGTCTGGTGTTGCTTTCGGCTGGTCTCTTCTATCCACCAACCACTGTGCCAGATGTTGCTCCTACAACATCTGCACTGCTCACAAGAAGGGTGATGGGACAGCGGGAGGCGACCATGTGAAACAAGGCCACAGAGTTGCTGGAGCTGGTAAGTGGCACAGCTGGGACTGGAACCAGGTGGGGATTTCCTCCGTAACAGGAACAGCTGCATTACAGTTGCAAAGTCCTGAATGATGCTCTTCATTCCCTCTTCCCCACGCAGAAGGTGGGCTGAGGATGCAGCTTGGGAAGAGTCTGCGTGAGCAGGTTTCCCTTAAACAGAAGGTGACACTGTAAGCTGCTCCAGGCGGCCAGCCTTTCTTCATTACACTCAGCCTGCTGATGAAGCCCCCGTAGCTCTCTTATCTATAAAGAAGTGATTCAACTTGGGAGCAGAATGAAAGACGCAGGCTTCCCCTGTTCCATAATCTTAATGCAGACCACAGCACAGAGCTTCCATTAAGGGACAGCTCACATTTCCTTCTTTCTGAGTTTGTCAAATGCAAGATCAGAATCTTTCATTTCCAGAAGTAGCTGATGCCAGCTTCACAATTCAGCCCAATTGGTATTTAAGGAGCTTCTACTTTGGAAAAGACTGCAGACAAGGCACAGCAGAATACTCAGAAGTAGAGCGTGACAATGTGTGACAGTGTTTCGTGTGTCATTCTCTGTGTAGCAGTTATCAGTGATGGTTGCAGTGTTGAAGTAAAGGAGGGAAGATGACAAAGTCTTAAACATATTGTATTTAAAGGTATTTGCCTGTGGGTATAACTAGTTCTTCAACATAGAATATGTAAGTCTCAGGGCTGGGGAGATAGCTCCATGGCACAAGTGCCTGCCTGGCAAGTGAAAGATCGTGAGTTTGAACCCTGGTTCCTCAAAAAGAAGAAGAAGAAGAAGAAGAAGAAGAAGAAGAAGAAGAAGAAGAAGAAGAAGAAGAAGAAGAAGAAGAAGAAGAAGAAGAAGAAGAAGAAGAAGAAGAAGAAGAAGAGGAATTTGTAAACCTCAGCCTCATGCAGACGCCATTGCCCCATGCTCCTGTTTAGAGCTCACAACCTAATTATGTGACTTCCTAACCCCATCTGGGAATTGTTTTTCACAAGTGGATTGAGGTCACCAAGTCATGGCCTATATTGAATTCCTACCATGTACAAGAGATCAGGGGTTTGTAGCTAAACATATACATATTGGTCTTAAGCGCTGATGCTATAGTGGTCTATTCTGACAACCATCCTATAAGATACACACTGAGAGTAGACTGTGGGTATGGAAAGATACATCAGGAACCACATGGCTACTTGACCAGGAAAACCTCTGCGCAGACACTGTCCTTCTACTTTGGGAGATTGCTTTCCATTATGCCTGTATTTGATCTGTGCAGTTTTCAGGTACTCTTGTAAAAGAGTCTAGGCTATTCTTATAAAGGCAAGTTTTGTCTCAAGCTGTGTGTTTCTCATCTATGTTGATGGGGCTTTATTTCCTGAACCCTCCTGGACTGCTAAGTGCCACACAGCACTGACTCTTGTGAGGTGTTCGCTTAGTCTGATGACTTTCAATCTTACAGTTCTAATATGTCTCCTATAAAATACCACATGATTGTCTGGGGGGAGGGATAGCTCAGTGGTTTAAGCTCCTGCCTGGTAAGCTTAAGATCCCAAGTTCAATCCCCGGTACCCCATACCATGCTGGCCCCAAAGCCGGGAGCACACCTGTAATTCCAGCCCTGGGGAGGCTGAGGCAGGACAATCACTGCAAGTCTGAGCTGTGTAGCGAGACCCTGTACCAGATAAATAAATGCATTCATTCATTAAAAATAAGATACAACACTGGATGCAGGGCGTATTATCACATTTGGACAAAAGAGCTGTTGTAGATATAATGGAAGATCTTGAAATGTCACATTGTGTTATCCAGGCAGTCTAGGTCCTAAAAATTATTATAAATAGCCTCAAAGCACAGTGGAAGACACAGAGCACAGAAGAGAGCACTATGTATTGATAGGAGCAGAGCTCAGGGTTAGGTAGCCAAGGACAAAGGGTACCTAGAGATGTGAGAATCTGAGAGGGAAAAGAAGACTTTCTCCATCTAGCCTTCAAGAGGGGTACAGATCTTCCTACCCACATTCTCATGTTAAAGTTCCAGTTGCTTCAACATTGAAAATAAATTTTCATATGAACTCAAGTTTGCTGTCATTGAGTAGGGCAGACACTTAGAACAAATGCAATTGTAAAGCATCTGTACCGTATGGGAGGCAAAATTCTGGCAGCTGAAGATAGATTTAGATTGATGTGAACTGTACTATTATAAACTCTAAGTCAAACAGGAAAACAATTTGTAGCAGTATAATTACTATACTGAGAAATAAAGAAAATTCTTGTTTAAAACTAGAGAAGCAGGACTAGGGAGACAGCTTAGTGGCGTAAGTACCTGCTTGGTAAGTGCAAGGTAAGGTCCTGAGTTCAATTCCTGGGGAAAAAAAAAATAGAAAAGGAGGAGAAATAGATATGAAACAATTACAAACATGGTAGCCAATTGGTATGAACTGAATTATACTTTCTTAAAATTCATATTGTGGAATAATCAACAACAGGATTTGTAGGTTATAAAAGTGAAACAAGGTCACAAAGATGAGCCCATATCCAGTGGGATTAGCGTCCTTAGAAGGAGAAAGGCCAGAGAGCTGGCTCAAGCCTCCACTGCCCTGTGGGCACCATGAAGGCAGACGGAAGAAGGCAGGAGTCCACCAGCTAGGAAGAAAGGCCTCACCACAAACTAAATCAACCACCAGCACCTGGGCCTTGGAATTCTAAGCCTGCAGAATTGCAGAGAAATACAATTTATGATTTAAACTGCCAGTCTACGAGATTTTGTGATGGCAGCCTGGGAAGACTAAGATATTAAACCAAATACACCAATCATACTAAATATAAATGGTCCAAGGATACCAATTAAAAGACAGAAATTGGCCAGGGATATAGCCCAGAGGCACAGCACCTGCGTGGTAAGTGCAAGGTCTTGAATTTGATTCTCAGCACCAAAAAAAGAATTAAAAATAATAAAAGACAGAAGTTGTAAGAATGTATAAAACCAGGAATCTACAAGAAACAAACTTTTAAATATAAACATACTTCTGATGCATTAGTGTCATGCTCACACTAATCAAAAGATAGCCACCATGGTTCGGTCACTGGCACCACATGCTGTGCCAGTCCCACCCCCAAGGCAGGCTGAGCCAGCCATAACAAAAATAAATAAAGGTTAAAAAAAAAGTTTAAAAGGTGGCCAAAAGGCCCATCAATAGATGAATGGATAAGAAACCAGACACAATGAAATATTACTTGGGTATAAATAATAAATTTGATACATTGGAGGAAAAACAGATGTAGCTGTAAGGTATAATGTCAAGGAAAAGAAATCAGACTCCCAAGCTTATGCCCCGTATGGTATCTCTATATGGCATCTCTCATTTCAATAGAGCAAAGTACAAACAAACAACACAATTAAGGATGGAGAGAAGGAAACAGGGCCATTGATGTCCCGCACGAGAGGCCCAGAACACTGAGGGTGAAGGGAAAGGGAGAGGGGAGGGGAAGTCAGAAATTTAAGATGTGTCACACACAGAGCCAAAATAGCCACAGTGAGTGGAAGCATTCATGTCAAAAGCATGAGCCAAGAACGATGGCAAGAAAATTGAAAATGGAGAAAGGGGATTTCGAGGCAGAGGTATGGATGGGGCAAGAGGGGTGAACATGGAGGCAGCAAGCTGTGTCCTGTGCACGTGCTTACTCCCTGAGCTGCATCTAAATGTCACGTGCTGAAATCCTGTACTAATAAGGCAAGATTAAAACTTGGAGGAGAAGGCCAGGGAAGCTACATCAATTTCAGGCAAGGCCAATTTCAGAGCAAGCAAAATTATCAAATGCAAGCAGACATTGCATAGCAGTAAATAAGTGAAGTTTTCAAAAATGCATGAAATCTAAAGTGTATTCATCTAAAAAGTGTTTTAAAACATGAGAGAGATAAATTATGTAGAAAATCAATGAAGATCCAATTGACTTGAACATCAGAAAAAAACATGATTAGAGACATTGATTCAGAAAAACAATTTGACAGAATGCAAATCTATTGGCGACAATTTTTTTAGCAAACAAAGGACAGAGGGGCTAATTCAATTTCAATAAAAATACCTACAAAATTCCTATAATCAAAGTTCCAATTAGAGATGAAAAAACTAAATACTTTTTCCCTAGTACTTCGGATCAAAACAGAATGTCTTCTCATAACTTTGATCCAACATTGTGCTAGAAAGTTCTAGTTCAAATAATATGACAAATGGCTAGGAGAAAGCTCAGTGGCCTAAGCATCTGCACAGGGACATGGGTTTGATCCCCAGTACTGCATACTGTGCATGTCCCACACTGAGCCAGCCACCAAAACTGGGCACGGTGGTGCATGTCTGTAATTCCAGCACTGGGAAGGCTGACACAGGGGGATCGCAATGAGTCTGAGTCTGATGGCAAGACCCTGTACTACATAAATAAATGAATAAATAAAATATTTTTCAAGTAATATGACAATAAGAAGCTATTTAGAAAGTAAGCAGAAAAGTTAGGAAACATGGCAGGGGCAAAACCATCCACTTATATACACAGAATGATTAAGATGGTAGTCCTAAGAATCTCTAACAGGTTTTTGAAACTAGCAGTTAATTGGTAGAATTCTCACCCTGACTAATTATATGTGTTAATATCTGGAAAGTAAGCAACTACACTGAGGATAGCAATGTGTAAGTCTGGAACCATGCTTAGAATGCCTGTCATTCTGGTCTTCTAGATGTGTGCTGCTTTTAATATCATATCAATTATTGCTATACTCTATCTCAAACAAATGTTTGCAAAAGAGGGCAATAAAAGAGCACAAGAGACAGGAAGAAAAAATGACACAGGATTGACTTGCTACAATCTTGTATATGGTTAGATTCCTAAATTTCTGTGTAAAAATACACAATTATTTTTTATCACATTCTATAGGGATTGGGGCCAGAGAGATAGCTCAGTGGAGTAAGTGCTTGCCTGGCAAGCTCAAGGTCCTGAGTTCAGTCTGTGGTACTGAAAAAAAAAGAATCACGTTCTACAGGGATTTATTAGAATATCAATGTTTGATGGACAATAGTGGTTCCGTGCTAAGTCTAAGCTGTTTGATATTCAGAAAGAGAATGATGTTAAGCCCATGTGCCTATGCTATAGGGTAATAATATCACTAAGCTTCTCTTCTGGAGCGTTAACAACTTAAGTTTGCAGACCAAAAACTAGAGAAAAAGAAGGGTTACAAGGATAGCCAGTATTTGGTCGCTAGAAAGTACAGGTGGGACGTGCTCACTTCAGCAGTGCATGCACGAAAAACTACAGATGGAACAGAAGATAGTGTGTGGACAAATTGCATGACAATCTATCTAGGAATTTCCAAAAAATCAACAAATCCCTCTCATAAATAGGAAGCATCTGTATCAAGTATGTCAGTCATGATTCTGAGGAATTAGAGGCTGTGCCTCCGGAGACCTTTTTTTTTTGGAGGAGTTGGCTCACGTGATTATGGAGGCTGGTACCTCCGAAATCTTCAAGGACAGATCAGGAGGCCTGAGGCTCAGGGGAGAGCAGATGCCACTGCAGTTGACACCCAAAACCCATCCCTCTTAGGTTCAGAGATGTGCTGGTGCAACCATTCAGGTCTCAAGGCTGTTTCCAAGCCAATTACTTCTTTGCTCAGGTTGAGCCCTTTCTGCTACCCAGATCCTCAAAGCGCTTGATGAGAAGCACACACGTGAAGAGAGTGGCCCATGCGACTCGAGCTAGACTAATATTTATTTGTTTATTTATTTATTTAATAGAGAAGGTTCAAAATAGTATTGAAACAGAAAAAACAGCAAGAGATACAGAATTTCACAGTTTTACCTGTTAACAAAATATGAATTTCACAATATTTGTTGTAGTGCGCAGTATTGTCTTCCAACCAGTTATTCATGTTACCAAAATTATGTATGCACAATTGGAAAAAAACTGTACTAATTTAGCTGTTAATCTGATCCAACCTCATTCAGAAATGTCTATAATAATGTTTGATGACATGCGGGGGACCAATAAGTAGTCCAGCTAGTTTATACTTAAAGTGAAGCACCATAACAAAGTTAATAGCTTTACAAACTTTTACCTGTACACTAGCAATTAGAAATTTTGGAATCTCAATTTTAAAACTAATTATAACATGATCCACTAAAATGGAATACTTAGGTATGACTCTAACAAAATATATATACATAACCTACATACAAAAAAAACACACAAGTTTTTCACTAGATACCAAGAAATTAAATTAATTGGAAATATCCCATGTTTATTCATTGAAATTATTTTTTGTTGTTGTTGCTGGTTTAGTACTGGGACTGAGATAGGATCGCAGGACTTTGCACTGTGCATTGTACTACACTACCAACTTCTCTTCCTCCTCCTCCTCCTCCTCCTCTCCCTCCTCCTCCTTCTCCCGCTCCTCCTCCTCCTTCTTTCCCTCTCCCTCTTCTTTTATCACTTTTAAATTTGGAGGCAAGACTTTATTAATTCACTAAGTTGTCCAAGCTAGGCTAAAACTTACAGTCTTCCTATTTCAGCTGTCCAGAGTGCTGCATGTGCCACCACACTTGCTAAAAGTCAGTATTTTAAAGATATCAGTGCTTCTTTCTTGCAGTTGGAAAGGTAAACTGTTCCTTGTCTCTTGAGGGTCCCATGGCTCTATATATCCTTTGGTTTTGATTTTGGAATTTAATTAAACATGGGCTTAATTATTGATGTTTATTAAAATATTCTTTTTTAAAGTTTTCTGTTATGTATTATTTTTTAAATTTAATTTAATTTTTTAATTTCCTCTTGAAAAGTAAAAGACAAAAGCAAGAACAAAAGTAGAAACAGTGACAGAAATAGGATAACATACAACAACACATATGTTACAAGTTTTCGGAACAGAAAGAGCTGATTAACAAAAGTTGATATATTTTTTGATATTTTTATCATCAATTCTGGTGCTCAGATTAACAGATTTATGTTAGACTGAACATATGTTTGCATATTACCACTTTTTTTTCAGAAACCTTAAATTTTTGTTCTTGTCCCTCTTGTTTATTTTTTGTCTTTTTAAAAAGTTAGTTTGAAGGGCATATAAAAATAATTGATATGACATTAGAATTAGCATACATTTAGAAGACCAAAATGACAAGTATTCAAGCACAATTTTGTTATGGCACATTGCTGTCTTCGATGTAGTTGCTCAGGTCACAGATACAGCATACAAAGGTAGTCAAGGTGAAAATTCTACACATTAACTGCTATTTTCAAATAACTGATGTAAATTTTTGGTGCAGTCACCTCAGCCATCTTGTATGTATGCTCGCAAGGTTTTCTCCCCGCCTTTTATCCTATCTTTTCTCCTTTGTCTCATCTTCATTGTTTAACCCCTAAGTTCCATTTCTTTCTGTTTTACTGTATCTGACATGGTTTTCAGGTTTTATTTCTTCTTTTGAGTTCCTACAGTGGGGAGTCTATACAATATTTAGACATGTGCGTCTGATTTATTTCACTTATGAGTATATCCTCTAGTTGTACCCCTTACCTACGAAGTCTTCCAGTTTGTCTTTCTTTATAGCTGAGTAATACTCCACTGTGTAAAAATATCACAACTTTTCCTTCCATTCCTCTGGTGATGGGCATTTTGACTGCCTCTAAGATTTGGCTATGACAAACTGTGTTTGTATAAACATGGGTGCACATATATCATGGTGGTACAATATTTTCAGTTCTTACTGACCAAACTGATGTATAAATTCAATACTATTTCTATCTTCTAAAACCACAAGCAACAACGAAACTAGAAAAATAGGTTTGCATCAAACCGAAAAGCTTCCATACAGCAGAGGAAAGTAACACAGTAAGGAGACAATCTGTGTATTGTATTAGGACAGAACATTGGAAAACCTTACATCTGATGAGTAGGCAGTTTCCAAATTAGGTAAGGAACTCAGTATGTGTGGAATATGTGTAAGAAATATATATAATGAACTCAGGCAGCTTGATGATAATAAAACAGCCCAATTTTAAAAACTTATAAATGTTGTAAATATTTTTCAAAAAGAAAGATATGCAGATGACCAATGGGCAAATGGAAATGTGCTCAATCTCACTAATCAGAAATGCTAATTAAGTCACGTAAGCTATCACTGCACACCTGTTAGAGTGACTTCATGAAAAGACCTGATAGCAAATATTGGAATCAGAATGGAAAAAAGGCACCATCTTTCACAGAACTGATAGAAATGTAAACCAGTTGAGTCACTATAGTAGAAAGCATAATGATGGCTAACAACCTCAAGACTGGAATAATTAAGACAACATTCCTCAAAGGATAAAACATTTTGAGCTGGGGATAGTGACACAAACCTGTAATTCCAGCAATTTGAAAGACCAAGGCATGAAGATCACAGATAGAAGCTCCACCACAAGCAACTCAGTGACACAGAAAGACCCTATCTCAAAATAAAAAATAAAAATCTGGGACATAGCTCAATGTGAGGGGCCCGGTTTAATTACTGGTACCCCTCCATACTCACACACATAAAATACAAAAACTTTAGTAGACCAGAGGAATAAGTTCAAGAGGTCTTTTGTATATCATGGCAACTATAGCTAATAATGATGTATCATGTATTGGAAAATAGGTATGCAAACAATAGATACATTTATTGGTTCTATTTAACCATTCTCTAACCTATACACTTTCAAACATATTGATCCTCATAAATATTTACACTCCTTACTATAATTAATAAGTAACATTAAACATCGTGTACCATAAGTACATACAGAAAATTTTAAAATAAAAACAATTAAGAATACATAATGTTTAAGATGCACCAAAGGGATATAAACAAACTTGAAGAGTGATTAGGATTGAACAATATGAGAGCAAATGCATAGTGCTTGGCTGTAACTCAAACTGTAAAGTATTTCAGTTCCTACTGATATAAATGATTAAATAAAAATACAAAAGACTAGGCAAGCTTCTGATGCAGAAAAATGCTAAATGATTTATATGGGTACTTCCTCCCTACACAGGTAGAATATAACTCCCTGTTGCTTAGGCATGAGTTTCACCTTGTGAACTTCCATAGAGAGGAAAGAAAGAATAACTTCACAGTGGAAGAACTTCATACTGTCTCAAACTAGGTCATCAAGGTTAAAATCAATTGTGACAAGTAATAGTGATAACATGTACCCCTCGGGCAATACAACGGAAATAAAATTTCGCTTCTCAAATCTTCCTTTCCAAAATCTCTAACTCTAGTCTTCTCACAGGGAAAGCATGAATTAAATACTCACTGAAGGAGTCTTCATCATGGCGCTCTAACAATCCCCAAAACTGTAGAGTTCATAAAAAACCAGAAAAATTTGAATAAAATGTCACTGCAACACAAAACTCAGGAGATGCAACACTTAAATGTAACCTGATAGCCTAGATGGGGCCCTGGAATAGAACAGAGTAGTTAGGGGAAGGGACAAATAAGAATAAAGGGATGGATTCCAGTCCATCACTATTCATCAGAATCAGCATCAGTATTGCTATCACTATCAGTCCATTCACTGTAGCAGAAATATCTGCTATGTTTTGGATGCGCTGCCTCCAAGATTCAGGTGTTGACACTTAGTGACCAGTGTGACCAGCAATGTAGTCTTTAAAAGGGCCTAGGCAATGAGGAGTCCTGCTCTTGGATAGAGCTACAGTTCTTATCAAAAATTTAACCAATGTGTATCCTGGGAGCCAGGACAGTATAACTGGGGCCCTTAGGGAATGGGACCAGAGAAAGGTAAAATAAAAGGCTGAGAAAAGCTGAGTATTGACATAGGGCACCATTTTGTGGCTTGGAATTTGACGCTTTGACAAGGATCATGAGAAACAGAGTTTTAATGTCTTGCTGGGAGAGATCTCTGGCGAGATGGCTCAGCGATCTAAAGCACCTGCTTAGGAAAGTTTAGGAAATCATGGTTCGATCCCTGGCACCACGTGCTGTGCCAGCCCTACCTCAGGGTAGGCCAAGCTGGCAATAATAATAATAATAATAATAATAATGATAATAATAATAATAACAATAACAATAATAATAATAATAATAATAATAATAATAATAATAATAATAATAATTGTCTTAGTCACTCTTCTATTGTTACTGGGACCAATACCCAACACCCAAAATGAAGGAAGAAAAGGTTTATTTAGCTCACAGTCTGTGGAGGTTTCAGTCCATCCTCGGCAGGATCCAAGGCAGAGAGGCTCTCGGTGGAGGCCAGCAGATCATGGCGGTGGAACAGCAACAAAATGGTGAGAGAGGTAACTGACCAACCAGGAAGCAGACAGCAACAGCTTGAGTCTGTCTCTCTGTCTCTCTTTATATTACACCAGGCTCTCTGCCTTAGCCTATCTGCTCCAGACCACACCTATAATTCCCAGCAGTACTTAGACCCATAATCCCATCAATAATAAAACACATAATCCCAGTGCCTCATGAGTCAAGTCTCAAACTCTAGAAGTCTCTGCCCCATGATTGCATGAGGCTTTGGGGGGACAACTAGACACAAACCATAGCAATAATTAGTAATAATAATAATTAATAATAATAATAAATAAAAAGAGGCATGGCATCATCCCTGAGCGCTGTGAGGTGTCTGCCTACCCTGTGTGGAGTCCCGGTGGATCATTTCTGGTTCAGACAGCTTTCCTGCAGCACCTTTCCAGCAGGTTCTGCTTTGTCACTGAGGACTGCAGCTCTCAGCAGTGGAACTTTGACACCATGGGGCACCAGGGACAATCATGACTTCACCAGTTTGAGTCACCTGCTGCAGATGCAGTGCTGTGTTTCTTTCCCCAGCAGCCTGTTGGGCCAGCAGCTTTCACCCTATCATTTCTCCACTAAATTGATGGCTTAAGAACTGTGTAAAGGCACCTTAGCAGAGACTGACGCTGAAGCAAGAAAAGGAAGAGGCCAAAGGTCAAGGAACAATAGAAAAAAGGATTTGAACAGGGCTCAGATTATTGGTGAGGGGCATTCTGGTTTCCTATGACCTGGCTTAAGTGCCCCTCTTACAAAAAACTGGAGTAGTGCAGGTCATCACCCAGAGATGCAAGGAGGAGCAGAAGAAGGTGGAGGCTGACCTGTTCCAGCAGCAGGAAGAGTGGGACCAGAAGAGGAAGACTGCACTGAAGTGGAAGAGTGGCTGGAGTGGCAGCACGAGGGTGGCATGAGCCTCGGGCCTCCTCACTCCTGCCTCGATGGAGAATCATATGAAGATTTTGATACCAGGGTGCTAGAGGTGAGAAATGTGTTCAACATGGACAAAAGAGGAAAGAAAGAAGTCAGTCCGCATCCTGGTCACCATGGTGAATGGGAAAGGAGCTGCAGGTTTTGCCACTGGGAAAGCCACTGAACAGATAGGTGCTTTCAGGAAAGCAAAGAACAGAGCAATTCGCTATTTGCATTACGTAGAACAATACGAAGACCACACAATATCCCATGACATTTCATTGAGATGTATTTATTATTTATTTATTTATTTTATTTTTTTGTTGCAGGACTAGGGTTCAAACTTACGACTTTGCGCTTGTCAGGCAGGCACTTGTGCCATGGATCTGTCTCCCCAGCCCTTCACTGAGATTTAAAAGGATGCATATCAAGGTGAAGAAGCACCCAGAGGTTATGGCCTGAGGTGCCACTGGGCCATCATCACCATCTGCCAGCTCACTGGCATCAAGGACATGTATGCCAAGATGAAGGGGTCAGTCAACATGCTCAGCCTCATGCATGGCCTCTTCCAGGGCCTCTCCCACAAGGAAACCCATCAGTAGCTGGCTGACAAGAAGAGGCCGCATGTGGTGGAATTCTGGGAGGAATGTGGGCCTCTGCCCATCCTGGCCACCTCTCCCCAGGAGTCTTGAGGAAGGACCCAGAGCCAGAAGAGGAGGTCCCAGATGTCAAACTGGACTGGGAGGAGGCGAAAGCCAGACAGAGCATGAAGCACTCCGTGTGGGCAAGCCTGGAGCGGAATGGCACTTGACCTTACTGGGCCTGCTGCCATCCATGCCCCTCACACCCTGCTGGAGCCTTTTTCACAGGAAAGTTTAACCTCGCTTTCTTCATTTGCAAATAAAGAATTTTTGCTCTGATTTGAAAAAATAAAAGGTCAAGGGAGAAAAAACATATCACATAAGATGAAACAATGTTTCTACAAGTGCCTCAAAGTTAAAGATATGAATCCAAAATCTTCCCCAAGAAGGCATACTGAAATAGATGTACTGTATACAGCCAACAAGCCCATGAACTAACTGCATTACTCTTGGGAGAACAAGATACTGCTTTTAATTAAATGAAATGTCTTGGTGGGGAAGCAACTGGCATTGTTGAGAAAGTTAGCAAGAGCTGTCATCTCCAGGGCAAGCTGATGTTGGGATGCTGTTATACAGCTGGCCCCAAAGGCTAATTGTGTCACAGCAGCAATATGGCACAACAGAGACTGGCAGGATAGCAATTAACTATCCACAACAAGACTGAAACAATCCCTGACGTAGCCCAGGAATAATGACAACCAGGGACCTTCGCCCACTTCATCCAAATTGGATCTCTCTTGATGGACAATATATCATGGCATTCCTCGGGGCAAGATAAATAGGGAGCCAGTATATATAAATATGTGCCAAAGTGTGCAAGCATGCACATGCATGTGTGCACATATGTATGCACGTGTGTGCATGCACGCACACACATACACATGAGGGAACAAAGGGAAAATGGTTACAGTTCTTCAGATTTTGGAAATGAACCAGTTCTTTCTGAGGGCGCATAAATAGAAAGAAATACAGTTCCCCTTGCGGACATATCTATCAATGTCGTAACAACTATAGATAGTGATGTAAATAACATCTAAATCTAAATAAGTCACCTGTGCTAGTCAGTTGTCCTAAAACCATTTCCTTCAGCAATGAAGCAATAGAGAAAAAAAAAAAAAACTTACTTTAGGGATTTTATATGTAGATTTGAGCTGGCTTAATTCTAGGAGATTGTCTTAGTTACTTTTTACTCGTTGCTGAGACAAATACCCGACACTCAAAATGAGGGAAGGAAAGGTTTGTTTAGCTCACAGTTACTGGAGGTTTCAGTCCATAATCGGTTGGCCCAAGGCTGAGTGGAACAGGACAGAGAGCATCCAGTTCATGGCGGTGGAACAGCAACATCGTGACAGAGACAACCGACCAACCAGGAGAGCAGAAAGCAACAGCTCTTAGTTTGTCTCTCTGTCTCTCTTTAAATTACATCAGGCTCTCTGACTTAGCCTATCCCCCCACCAGGCCATACCTATAATTCCCAGAAGTGTCTATCTATAGAAGTCCCTGCCCCATGATTGCATGAGGCTTTGGGGGGACAACTAGAGATAAACCATAACAAGAGATTAGGAAGAAAGAAGAGAAACTCAGAAAACACTTGCGACGATAGATACATCTTGAGCCCACTGACCACGTGAAGAGGAAGGTATCACAGATCCAGGTGTCAAAGTGTATTGGGAGAAGCCATAAGAAGAGAGAGGGAAACGACAACCAGGGAGCAGAGAACAACAGCTCTAGTCTGTCTCTCTGTCTCTCTTTATGTTAAATTCAGGCTCTCCACCTGAGCCTATCTGCTTTAGGCTACACCCATAACCCCAGAAGTACTTAAAACACATAATTCCAGGGATCATGGATCAAGTCTCAATCTATAGAAGTCCTCGCCCCATGACTGCATGAGGCTTTGGGGGGACAACTAGACACCATAAAAGAGACATAGAACTCCATAGAGGGAATAAGGGTGTATGGAAGCCAGGTGACAAACAGACCTGTCCATCTGGTAGCCATTGCCTCAGCTTCCAAATGCATAATCGAAATGGACATATTAGTAGTAGACAAAATGATTTCCAAACTAATTCTTTGACTAGTGGAATTGAAGCCTCTATGGTGAAAAAGGCTCAGTGATACACACAAATTTGACCTGACCTCTGGCCAGGATGGTCATGAATATTTTTCTTTGTAGAATGGGAGAAATGAGTGTCATGAAACTCAGGGAGTAACAAGGCACACAGTGGCTCACCATAGCTTCCTAGCCTGGGCTCTACAGAGACCAGGGGCTACTACAGCTGAGAGTGAATGATTTCAGGCTATCAGAGCAGCTTGATTCTATCAAGGATATCTGAAAATGCCTGGGAGTTTATATCACCCTAGACATAGACAGACCAAGAGCAATAGCTGTCATGTGTTGGAGGCTGCAGAGCCAGGTCACATCCTCCTGGACCATTTTACTTCAACCATTGTGGACATTCAGCTCCCAGCAGATAGGAGAGGAGTGTACGCTGCCCCACAGAGCATCTCACCAGATGCAAGGAGGCTAGCCTTAGTTGGAAAAACATGGTTCATGTCATTCCAATAAGCTTACTTCATTCTTATGGGAGAATATGATCAGTTCCATTTAAGAGATAAGGAATCTAAATAAAGCCAGATAACCGTGATTCTAAGTCACGAGGTAATTTAGCCAATTTGCCATTGCTAAGACAAAATACCTAACATCTTCAGTTTATAGAAGAAGATTATTTTTGTCTCAGTTCTTCTTGACTGGCTCCAAAGCACAATCAGCATGGTGAAGGGGCTTGGTGGGGGACAACTCTTCAACCAACTGCAGCCAAGAATTGGATGAACGAACAACAAAAATTCACTTTCTGAGATCACATACTCCAGGAGCCTGCCTGAGCCAGACTACCAGCTCTTACAGTAACTGAACCAATTAGCCAGTGAATCCCCCTATGAGAAGAGTCATCATCCAGTCTCCTTCCAAAAAGATAAGACTATTTTGGACTTCGAATTCAGCAGCACTCATAAGTGCTGAAGTAATAAATTTCTTTCACATCACTTTCTTCCTTTTACTTACAGGATGTCTTTCCACAGAGATCGCAGGCATAATGCCAGGCAACCTCTGCATCCCAAAATGTGGACCTGGGCTTCCACATCTTCTCCACTGGAGGTACCTGAATATTATATCTGAGAGGTGAATCCATCCCTGTGTGGCTTCTGGTCAATCATCCCTCTGTGCCTCAGCCTTTCACTTGTAAAAACTGAGGTAGATCTCAACAGCTGGGCTATGAGTTATCATTTCTATATTTTGTGACTATGGATTTGTTTCATTCTCTCTGAGGTCACTGGAGCATTCTTTACCATTCTTATACTAAATCCCTGGCTTACAAATGAATTTGATTCTAGAAGAATGTTTGTAAGTCAGATTCACTTGTAAGTCTAATAAAGTAAGTCTTACATACCTCTGGCACAAATATACAGTGTATATTGCTTAGTGCTTCCCACAAGTCCCCCCACATCAGAACTACTTTTTCTCTTGTTTTCAGACATCCTGGGCTCTGACTGAGCACTGTGGAACTGTACACCATCACACCATGTAGTAAGCACACAGCACCACCACCAAGACAATTTCTGGCAGACACATGAGACACTTCCAGAATTTATTTGGATGTCCAGATGTTCACAATGCAAGGTCTGCTAGTATCTGTGAACGCTCACAACTCAAATGTTCACAGGTCATGATCTTCCTGTAATGAATGATGAAAAATAGGCCCCATACACGCCATACTCTAATCCCTGTCCTTCTTTCTAACATAATTATTCATTTATTTCTTAAACGTCAGAGCAGCATGAAAGTAAGTTACTAATGAGTGTACAAAAGTACAGATGCACACACATGCAAATACATATTGTGGGTCACATGCTCTGCTGCAGGGACAAGAAATATCACCACTCTACCATGACTTCAAGTGAAACATAACTTTGGATTTCCAGCCATCTTCATCAGTCCATGGTGGGTACAAGGCGCTAAAACCCTGACACAATTTTGCAGATAATATCACGAGTGTTCCAGCTTCCTTGCTATTTAAAAACCAATACCATAAAGCAAAATGTGGAAGATATCTACAAAGAGTGAATGAATATTTCCCTGAAAGTGCAATGGGAGACAGAGGCTGACAGGGTGTAAGCACGATCTTGTCCTCGTCCCTAAACAGCAGGCTGGGATAGGTGCAGGCTATTAGTCAATAACGAACGGCCAGTCTGCCTCCAGGTGCTCAGAGCAGTCCTATCTCTTATACTGAGCTCATCCTGGGAGGGTAAGTGGAAGGGGTTGAGTGTGACTGCCACTTTCCCATGAGTACTGTGGGCTGCTGCTCTAGGTGGAAGCAATGTTCTGTGGGGTTCATTCCTCTCTGCTGAACTATATCCCTTCCATTCTCCCTACTTTCTTTCCTCTAAGCTCCTCTGACCCCATGATGCCGAGACTTTCCTAAAGTGTCTGCTTATAAATCTGCGAGGAAACAATTCTCGTCCTCAAACACAAGTCTGACTTGCTCTCATTCCTATTATGAATCAGAAATCAGTATTTCACTTTCTTATTCCCTCATGCTGCCTTGAAAACTGAGACTGCTGAGGAATTCCAGGATGCTTAGGAATGTTCTTGTATTTCCAGGTTTCCATGTTGTGCACATGTGTTTCGCAACAGGCACGGGAGTTTATCTGCAGTTATTTCAGATGAGATTCAGAACCTATAAGTCACTAACTCATTCAAATCATTTCACATGAATATGTTCTTGAATATATGAATGCTGTGATGAGATTCACATTTTCCATTATCCCCTGGCAGGGTTTTAGAGTTACCATTCTGATCATCTTGCAGAAGCTGCACAGGCTGACACAAGACTCAAAGAAGCCTGAAGAGGGGCATAGCAGGGCCAGTGGCGTGAACTGCATCTGAGACCCAAAGGCAGAGTCTTGCTGTTCTCAGACCAAACGAAGTAACTAGGAGTCTGTTATGATTTATAAATTTGTACTCATGCTTAGAGTTTATCAACAGACTAAATAATGTTTACAAATTAGCATGAACTATCTCTTTGGCAATAAAGAGAAACTTTAAAGCTGTCACTGGAAAACAAAGATTTTAATTTGGATTGAGGTAGGTGGAGCCCATAATGACAATTTTGCATTTAATAGAAGACTGATAGGGTTATGGATATTATTATGGGAGTTGGCTAAATAAGACTTCACTTAGTAAGCTAATTAATATTAGATGTAATTATTGAAATAAAGAGTGAAACAGTACACATGAAAATCTCAGGATCCAACACTGACTCACTGATGCACAGGGGACAGTATTTCTGAGTTATAGTCAAATATCCCTGATTTCTACTATGGCTTTCACTTACTAACAAAATATCTTATTCCAACTCAGAGTTTGGCATATTCTTAAGTGAGCTTTTTTTTTTTTTCAGTACAGAGGATTGAACTCAGGACCTTGCACTTGCCAGGCAGGTACTTATGTCACTGAGCTATATCACTGGCCCTTAAGTTAAAAGAGGATCATATATCCATGCCATAAGTTAGTTATAAAGACATAGGTATAACATAACTTTTGTAAACCATTGGTTATTGAAGATGTGATTATAAGTTATAATAAGAAGCACATAACTGCATGTGCTATATTCTAGGACCATATGACCAAGTATGTTTTTAACTGAGTTCTTCATGAAGAGGATTCTGTGATCAAATTAACTGTCTGAATATTTCTTAGAAAGACTTCCGAAGACTGATATCACTGAGAAAGAGAAAGAAAACCTGAAGGCAGAAGTGAATGAGGTGCTGAGGGTAGGGGAGACTCGCTTATTGCCTGACACCCAGGCAACTTAGGTCAGGTGGGATGAAAGCTGCATCTCTAATGGATGTGAGGATATGGAACATTCTTTGTAAAATTCATGCAGTGCCTTTTCTTTGTACTGAAAGAGAGTAAGAGACAAGGAAAAATGCCGTAAGATTTACTGGCTACAATTTTCTGTGTGCTTAGATTTCTGAATTTCTGTGTAAAAATGCGTAACCATTTTTATCACATTCTATAGGGATTTATTAGAATATCAAAGATTGATGGAAAATACCAATTCCAAGCTAAGTCTAAGACATTTGATATTCAAAAAGACAGTCATATTAAGTTCAAGTATTTATCTTATAGACTAATAATATCACTAAGCTTCTCTCTTGGAGGGTTAAGAATGTAAGTATGCAGACCAAAAATTAGACAAAAAGAGGGACTACCAATATTTTGGTCCTAGCCCTTAAAGGTCAGTGAGACCTGTAACATTCTATAACTTAGTGGTGTCCCAAATTTTCGGTTCAAGGAGATTATGAAGCCAAAGATTAAAGGGTTTGACAATGTATACTGTGCCTAAGGAGAGTCACCTAGAGAGAAAACATTCTCTCAGGCTTTGACAGAGAACAAACTGTGATTCTAATGGGCCTATTTTCATGGAAGCAACTTGGGAAATGAAGGTCAGTAGAATGAAAGGCTTCTCCAGCCGTGGCTGTTGGCGCTTACTGCATCCTTCTTCCAGTGACGGTTATTGATCCTGATCATCCTCACCTCATACCTCCATTGCTCTTTGGAGCTCACTTGGTGGCGCCAGTCAGACGTCTCCCTGAGGGATTTGATTTGTCTTACTGCAGGTGTCTATTTATCATTGCAGTTCAGGCCAAGTAGCCCTGAGAGGTAGCTAGATAGACTGCTCACTACCCACTCTCTTCCCTCATGCTCATTTTTGTGGACCAGCACCTCCTGCTAGAGTATCAGGACTAATCCCTCCTTTTAAGATGTTGCTGTTTTTGATTACCTGCCGAGGGGAAAAAAAAAAAAATAGCTTGAAATCCTCCGAGAGAAGCTATAGCTTACAGTTAAACAGAACGTTGTATCTGGTGATCAACTATTTCACTTGGGAAATGACAACATCTAAGTCCACAAAGTCCAGAGTTGTGGGGTCAATAAACACACCTTTACCAAGTGGAGTATCTGCTTCTACCTCTTTATCCGAAGACCTCCATGTTTTTTCCTAACGAAAACAAAACACTACAATGTCCCTGACTCAGTACATACTCTGGAGCTTGGAGCTTGGAGCTAGGGCCTGCTGTTGCACCTACAGTGCTGCTTCGTGGCTAAGGTTTCAGCTGAGACATCAATGTATTGCTTCATGCTTTCTCAGGCAGGCAGCACCTGGTACCAAAGCGTGCTGTGCAAGTCGCACATTTTATGCGGACCATTTCTCATTATGTAAAGTGGGTACTCTGGTCTAACAAAATATCCTGATTAACTCTGAATAGTGGAACAAACTTTCACTAAGGTCTTGAATAGTTCTAGCAAAGACCACAGGAAAGGCAAACCCATTCCTATAATATCTACTTGCTCTCATCAGAAGGAACCACTGGCCCATTTAGGAGGAACACACTGTACCCAAATTACCTCCAAGTTGGTCTCCTGGTGTAATGATATCATCTTAGGGGCTCAGCTCTAGTTCCTATTCCCAGAAGTCAGTGATTTAAAAATAGTTAAAACAAACTTAGTACTGGGAGTTCAGTACTAAGGTGGTAGAGTGCACACATACATTCTGTCTCTGTCCCGTGGTCATCTGTTCCTTTTTTTCTCAGGTTAGCAATAGGTGACCAATAACAGGGGCTAGCTTAGGTCAGCTGGCAAAATTGTTTGTCTCATCTATAATGTATAGCCTCTGCTTGAGATTAATAAACAAAACTGATATCGCCATAGCTCTTGCTACTTACACACAAACTATCAAATTTACTTATTCTCAATCTTGCAATTGGTCTCCTTTTGCATCTATGAGTAGCTGGTCAGATGAGTTGCAAGTCTGCATAAATCTTCATCTGTTCTAACATCAATTCACTTCTCTATACATGCTATTATATGTACTATGTAATCACTGGCAATTTGGAGGATTTCTTTTATTCAGATAAAGGAGAAACTAAAGAGAAAAAAAGAGGGCTAAGCAGAGGACAACGGAAAGAAGAACTCTAAGCATGTATAAACCAAAGGATACTTGAGAAATTCCTCTCCCTTCTCTGTTACAGTGTAAAATGACAAATGCTCTAAAATAAGTTCTAGCTGCATGTGGTGGCACACGCCTGTAATCCCAGCACTTGGGAGGCTGAGGCAGGAGGATCAGTGTGAGTTTGAGACAAGCTGGGGTTACAGAAATGAGCTCAAGGTCAATCTGAATTGCACAGTGAGACCCTGACTCAAAAAGACAAAAAAAAACTATTAGAATATAGAATTATTTTTTAAAAGAGCCATTTGTTTGATGTTCCAACCACCATAAACTTTATTTCTTAAATGTATCTGGAACTCCTTCCATTTCCTATTGGAGCTAACTTGAATTCCTTCTCTTCTGCTCTTTGTTCTAGTAGATAGTTTTAATCTGTCACAGCGGCCTTCAAAGCTATTTTCCTGAAAAATGTCTCCGTCTATGTGTGGCTATTATCCACACAATGATGACATCTCTTTTCTTCAGAGAATAAATGACATTATTTGCGGTCCATTTTTGTCATAGAAAAACAAGAACAATACTTTTATTGTCACTATTGTATTTCCCAGTACACCAAGCACAGTGTCTGTTATGATTTGTGCCTAATTGTCCCCACGAAGCCTCATGTGGTCATTGGGTGGCTTCTAGAGTTTCTGGTTAATTCTTCATCCAATCCTGGGATTATGGGTATGGGTGCTACACCTGCCCTGGGCCAGACACAAATGTAAAGAAGGGAGAGCCTTGCTAGCTGCCACAGTTGTTGCTTCTCCCTTTACTCTTTGCTGTTTTTTTTTTTTTTTAATGCCACCATGAATGACCACTCATTGCAATGTGCTATTCTGCCTTAGAGCCAGCAAACTGTGCACTGAAGTCTCCACTAACTGTGAGCTAAATAAACTCTTCCTTCCTTAACTTTGAATGTCAGGTATTTTGTAACAGCAATTAGAGAAAAGTAACTAAGACAGTGTTCCCCATATCATGCATACACATTTGTATTAGGGCTCTCCAGAGAAACTGAACTAGATATATTTTATGCAATAATATCAAGGCATTTGTTAATGTAATTATGAATGCAAGAAACCCCACTTAAAGTGAAGATTCCAGAGAGCCAGTAATGTAATTTAAAGTTCTGGAGGCTGAAGGTATAAATTCCAGCCCAAGCCCAAAGGCACAGAAAGCAGCAGCATCTGAGGACTGGAGACTACCGTAGTCTTAGTTCAAGCTTGTCTGGCAAAGAGAGGGGATGCTCAGTCTTATTCCATCTTTTGGCCTATTCAAACACACTGGATGCTGCCTGCGCACACTGGGAGTGGCTGATCACTTCACCCAGTCCACCAAATCAAATACTCTTATCTTTCAGGCATGTCCCTATATACACAGCCAGAAGTAATTTCTCATCAGATGTCTTGGCATCTGTTAGTGAGGCTAACTCATCAGTGAGTGAGCCTTCTGCAGGAGTACGCACGTGTGTCACATCTGTAAGACCATTGCATGCGTAGGAGAGTTGTGAGTGTGAGTGCTTGCCTCCTCACTTTTCCTGTCACCTACAAACTTAAGTTAACGGAATTGATGCCATTTAATAACCTTTAGCCTACTCAAAACCATGCGTACATGTACCCTGCCCCCAGTGAAGAGTCCTCACCCTACTCTCACCCAATCTTCTCCTACAGAGAAAGCCCTTTATCTTCTCCCTCTCAATTCTCCTCGCTCCTCTTTCTCAGGCCACTTTCTTTCCTGAATAAGTCATCAATCTCCCTGTTGAGTGAGTTTACTGAAATACAGTTATGGTCATTCTTTCGCAAGTAAAATTGGCTCCTTGTTTCTAAAACTTCTTTTTTTTTTTTTTTAAGAATTTATTTTATTTTATTTATTTTTTTCTTGTGTCAGAACCTTTGTTTGTTTATTCACTCATTTTTATGGCCTGCTCAGCCTGCCCTGAGGGCAGGGCTGGCGCAGCATGTGGTGCCGGGGATCAAACAGTGGTCCCTGAAGCCTCCCAAGCTTTCCCAAGCAGGCACTTTAGACCACTGAGCCATCCTGCCAGGCCCCTAAAACTTCTATTTTTAAACTCCTTAGCTCGACTTCAAATATCTTCTCTGGACCTGAAGGCCCTACTCTGTCAAATGCTCACACTTAATCAAACACCATTACCCATCAATAAAAGAACATTAATGTACTTGCTTCTCTGCTTCTGCCTATTCTGACTTTCCATTTTTATATTATCCAATCAAAATAGGCAAAATAGGACCCTAAAAGGAATTTTTACAAAGGACAGAGATTAATCTCCATTCAAATTATGTTCATTCCATGCTCTTGGGCAGGTTGCCTAACATCTCAAGCTATATTTTCTACAAAAAGGGAGTTCGTGTACTTACTTGACTGTGTTTGGGTCAGAATTTATGAAGCATCATAGCAAAATTACCAGTCAACAATTCCTCATGTACCTATTACAGCTCAATCCAACTGCCACAGTGCTGCCCTTCCTTACTCCATGCAAGGACAACCCCTCTTACGATATAAATGTGTCAGCTCCTCTCCTCGGTCTCTTTTATTTTCCTCCATTCACTTGGCATGGCTTTCATTTCAACCATGTGTAACCCACATTGGACTCAACTTTACATCCTCCCAAGGGCTTGACAGGTGGAAGGTCTCAGTCCACACTTAGGAGACTGATGCACGAGTAGATTGATTTTCAATTCATGCATGGAGTGATCACTCCTCAAGTATATACCAAGCAGCTACTGTTATCCAAGTTCCACAAAACTCCCTGTGGTTTATAGAATAAGCTGGAGGGAGTCCTATCCTTGGAGTCTACACAAATCCAGTTACCATCTCAGACATACAAACAAGAAATATGTGCTCCTGTCAAGGGGCCTAAAGAGTGATTCAAAGTTATTTTAAAGAATGCTTTTGTTGTCCATGGTCAGTTGTGTGGCCTTGCTGCAGACATATTGACAATAAACCAGATGACATGTAAGCTCCATACAATCAGATGATGTCTTATGACGTGATTTGCTAGTATCATTTGAGATTATAGCTACCTAGTTAAGAGAGTAATTTTTCTTGAAAATGTAGCAAAATTTAACAATCTAGCATTTGAGATGCCATATTACTTTTCAAGATGTACATTCCTTCGCTTGAAAAGTAATGATCTCTGCAGTCACCATGTCCAATCTTTAGGATAGTAAGTTCTTTGGTTTGTCAATATTTTTTTAAAGAATTTTTATTTTATTTTATTTTTCTTGTGTCAGAACTATTGTTTGTTTGTTTATTTATTTTTATGGCTGGCTCAGCCTGTCCCGAGGGCAGGGCTGGCGCAGCATGTGGTGCTGGGGATTGAACCACTGTCCTTGCAGCCACCCAAGCTTTCCTAAGCAGGTGCTTTAGACCACTGAGCCATCCTGCCAGGCCCCTGGTTTGTCAATATTTGAAATGGAGTTCAGTGATAGAGCATTTACCTACCTAGTACACACAAGACAATTTGTTCAACTTCCAGCACTAGAACCTTCAGCATAGAGACCTTTACTCCATAAAGTACACACAATAATAAATGTAAATTAAGAATTATACAGTGACTGTACTTGGGTGTTGCTGCCCTTCTGATGACGTATGATTGCTCAGAGCAGAGGCATGGGTTATGACTGCAATCCTTTCAAAGCTCAAACTTTATTTCTTGTAAATGTTTATATCACATTTACCATTCCAACTATTCTATGCATTTTCACACTCACTGAATTTAACTCAGAATGTATCTCAGAGGTATCATTTCTAACTTCAAGCTGGGAAACGACAGGCATTAAGGAGTTCACCCAGACAAAGGCCCAGTGAATGGCTAAGTCAAAAAATCTTGTTCCTTGTACCAGTGAAAATTCCTCTGCCAGTAACTTTTTTTCATGCAGGATATATTTTCCTAGACAAATAAGAGACTCATGGCATGAAATTTCTAACCACAGTAAGAAGCAGATTGCTGCCTGTGGCATCAGCCTAAATGGAGTCACAGAGTTGTTTTTTGTGGTACTCCTTAATTTCTTGCTTCTTTGCCTCCTATACATGTGTACAGTCCCATAAACTGAGACCACCTCATCCAAGAGGATTACTGTCCATTTTGCTGTGCCTAGAACAAGAACATGTTTCATAAGCTGGTTTCTGTTCCTCTCTTATTATTTTTTAAAGAATTGAAAATAGGGCCAGGGAGATAGTTCAGTGGCTTAAGCACCTGCCTGGCAAGCTCAAGGTTTGCCCCTGAGTTTGACCCCTGGTACAAAAAAGAGAGAAAAAGATTGAAAGAAAAAAGAAGGAAGAGAATAAAGGTACAAAGTAGAAATAATACAGGGTTTCGCTAAACATGATAGAAAGTCAATAATTGTTATTATATTGCGTATGGTTGTTTTCAAATTAGTTATTCAGATTATCTGATATAAGCATGCAAAATTGGTTTAAAAATGGTCAAAAAGTCATTTTTTGTTAATTTTATTTTTTTAAAATTTTTTACATTTTATTTATTTATTTATTTATTTATTTATTTATTTATTTATTTTTTCTTGTTTCAGAACCTTTGTTTGTTTATTCACTCATTTTTACGGCCGGCTCAGGCCGCCCCAAGGGCAGGGCTGGCACAGCATGTGGTGCCGAGGATCGAACCGCGGTCCGTGAAGCTGCCCAAGCTTCCCCAAGCAGGAACTTTAGACCACTGAGCCTTCCTGCCAGGCCCCATTTTTTGTTAATTTTAATGAGAAAGAAATAGCAATGAGACAGCTTCAAAACAGGTTAGTAGGACAGTTACAATTATTAATACATTGCATATCGTTGTCTTCGTAGTAGTTATTTAGAGTACAAGATGCAGACATGATTTCTTGTCTAAACACTATTGGTACAAATCTTTCTTCCTGAACTAAGAGAAAGTAGCTGTATAGTGATCCTAACTATTTTGTATAGACATATATATTTTTTTCACTACAAAATGGTCCTTCATTTATATCCCCTTGTTTGTTTTGTCAGAGATGGGTGGTCCATTGCCATTCAAATAGTGCAGGCGCATGAATTCAGTAACATAACCCAATGTAGTTCAACAGTGCATTATAGCAGTGGGCTATCCACAGAATTGACAATGTTTAAAGTTGTTGATGAGCCTTTTACAGCTCAGCATATTAATGTGGCTTTACTTTTTATACCTTGTAGTTATACTTTTCTGCTGGATAGTTAAGAGCAAGATAAAGAAGACAAAATATAAGTATTAAATGTTCCTTTCAATAAACCAGTATAACTCAGCAGTATAATTATCAAAGCTATCTGGTGTATACACACAAATTTTTTCACCTTCTTTCTTTCTTTTCTCCTTTCCCTCATCCAGTTATTCCTCCTCTTTAAATAGAACCCTTCTCCACTGTTAGTGGAAGTGTAGACTGGTGCAACCACTGTAGAAAGCAGTGTGGATATTCCTAAAAACAGTAGGACTGGAGGTCTCATTCACCCCAGCTGCTCCCCTCCTAAGTGTTATTCCAGAACTGAAAACATCATTCAGTAATGATATATGCACACCCATATTTATAGCAGTGCAATTTATCGTAGCTAAATCTTGAAAACAACCCAAATGCCCATCAGCTGAGGAATGAATAAAAAAGATGTGCTATTTTTTATACAAAGGACTATTACTCCACTATAACAAAGATAAAAAAGGCTTTGATAGGTAAATGGATGCAATTGGAGATCATATTCGTAAGTGGAATAAATCAGATTCATGTGTAAACACTGAATTGTTTCCTTAGTATAAGAACCTGAAAGAGTAAGTAAAATCCAAAAGCTGTGATACTGTGAATGCTCTCTGCTACTTTTGCAGCTCTCACTCTGAGAAATTCTTTTGGGACATGGCCCCCAGGATGGTGAGGTTGGCTGTGCAGGCAGCACATTCTTTGTGTTCATTCTGAAATATCTGCCTGACATCATGCCCTTTACAGAGAAAAGTGAAACTTTTATTCTGACTGGAGTGTGAGAAAACAAGACTGTTCCCAAGAAGATAACAGCGTGTACCATTTTACCACCGAGAAGGGGCTTACAGCATCCAGTTCACATTCTGCACTTGACAGGTAGGGAAATTGAGTTACAAAGAGGTAGAGGAATCTTCATCCATCAGTGGGATAATCAGTTGCAGAACTAATGATTACAGGGCACAGTCAGGGACAATCACAAATACAAAATTCTATTGGGATAACCAAGCCACTCTTTTTATTTGGACCATAAATGAGTAAGACTGTTCTATACATCACATCTCAGGATTCTCCCTGGGGGTACTGTGGACTCTGAGGCCAAGGCAGCGATAAACCAAGTTGGCAGAGGAAAACAGGCAAAATAGTATGAAGAGATGTCACCGGGGCCAGCCCAGCCCTTCATGGGTTACCTGATGAGTCTCAGAAAGAAAAGCTTGGGGCTACAGAATTAGGGATTTGAAGGTACCAGTTCTGATTTCCCTTCTAATTCATGCCATGGCATTGGCATGAGAATTATCTGCACCTCAGTTGATCCATCTGCAAAGTATAAAGTTGCATTTGAGTTGTCTATATAATAATTCTATCAACTGTCGTCTGCTTGGATTTGTGGCTTCAAATAATATATTGGCTCTGCCAACTAATGCCACAAGTTTAGATAGAATTCCTGCTGAGGACTAAGAAGGGACAAGGAAGGTATGGCTACTGAACTGTCACTGTGCATATCATCCACCCTGCTTTTCCTTCATTGCAAAACTTGCGGCTTCAGCTGGTGGACATATTGAAGCCAGGCTAGTGCCCAGGAAAGGAGAAGTGTTTCACTCAAAATCACACCACCAGATCTCTTGCTTGATCTTAACAGACTTGGTTTCTTCTTACCCTTCACATGTATCCAGGTCCAGGATAGTTAACTTTGTACATATGTTATCCACCCAACCAGCTATAAGTTGACCTGCTAATTAATTTGGCAAATACATGTTGAGGTTGTGCCATGTGACAAGCACTGTGGTAAGCTTTAAACACTTGAAGCAGCAGCTGGTACCATCTATGGCTTTCCTTCTGTGGATATCAGTGTCTTCAACTAAACCATTGTCACTTGATTACAAGTCCTATGCTTCAGCAACAGAGGCAACACTCATGCTCCACAATTCAACATTGGACTTGTATATTCAGTGGGCAACTGAGACAGAAAATGAATTGTTGAGTTTCTGCTGTCAACACAGGTCAGAGGTGACCTGTAGCTTCAAACAGTAGCTCAAGCAAATACACCCATTCACTGTAGACTCTTGTGTCCACACTCTCCTTGGCCTCTGTAGTTGGTCAGTTTCTAAAATCCCATTCACAACAGAGGTGAGCTTTGAATTTTTCCCCTACCGCAAGTGCTCTGGATCTATACAATCAAACAGATTACTCTGTGCCTGAGTGTTCAGCTCTTCTCAATACCACTTAGAAGTCTTCACACGAAAAGAAGAGCACTGGGTAGCATGTATGCGTTAGTTGCAAACCTCACTGATGAATAAAGTAATCCAATCCAAACAATCAAATTGTTTTTCCTCATTAAAAAACCAACAGCTAGAGGAGAAAAAATTCAAAAATAATATTTCTGGAGGGGTTAGGAAAAATCTCTCTCCCTGCCTCTTAATTGTAATGAATATTTTGGAAGCAATTTGGCAGTGTGCTTGCCGAGCCATGGAAATATTCATATACTTTAACTCAATAATTCACTTCTGGGAACTGAGCCCAAGGATATAATTCTACATCTGAAAAAGAAAAGCAACTTTTATGTGCAAATATAATCCCTGAAGCACTATTTTTAATAGGGAGCACTGGAAAGATCCTTAAATAATCAATAACAAGAAAATGGGTGTGTAAATTATGCAGTGTATGCACTCAATGGACTAAACATTGTTTAAAATGAGTTAAAACTCTAGAGCAACATGGGAAAATACTTCTGTCATTGAATAAGCAGGAAAAAAGATAGGAAATTAAACCTACAGTATGACCATAACCATGCAAAGATGTATTATGTACATGTACCGACTCCCCAAAAGGAATGCTAACATTATGTACTACAAACATTTCTAACACAGAACCTAATCTGAAAAAAAATGGAATCATGAAAGAATTCCTAAAACCAATAGAAAGAATACATTGTAATAGTATAGAAGTTATTATTGTTGTATGGTTTTCAAGCACTTACTATCCAGCTATGTTACTTCAAAGTGATCAAAATAAATTCATGTAATTAAATCCAGAAATACATAATGAGTGAAAGCTTGTGAAGAGCATAAAGAAATATTTTGATTCACGAGGAAGCACTTAAAAGAGTCCAGGGGCCTGAGAGATGGTTCAGCAGCCTGAAGCGCCTGCTTAGGAAAGCTTAGGCAACCACAGTGTCCGTGGTTCTATCCCCATCACCATATTGTATGCCAAACCCACCCCAGGACAGGCTGAGCCAGTCATAATATAAAAAAAATAAAATAAAGTAATAAAGAGTCCCGTGGGCATTTGCTCCTCTCTTTGGAAAAAGGTAGAGCTTGTTACATGGGGAGAAAAACACATCCTAGCTAAAATTTGGCCCCATGAAAATCCTCCTTATCAAACTCAGCTAGAAGATAACGTTTGAAAGAAGATTTCCACATTTACTCAAGGCACAAGGAGACTATTTGTTGGATTGAAACTGCTGAATCTTCCACACTTGTTTTAGTGCTTACTGAAAGACCCAAGATGACAACAGACCACTCTGAAAGTGAAATTTCCACAACAACTCTCAGAATATGACTCCGTCATCTTAGAGGTCACAGTAAATATTCGCTTCTCAATTTATCTTATAAAAACTCCCTTGAGCAAACAAAGTGTCAGCTTTTGCCTTGTTCCGGGTAATGAACTTGAAGAAGGAAGTTGTCTGTCAAGTACCACTAACCTTTCCATTGAGATAGTTGTTATCCATCCTTAAATGATGAACTTCAGTGGAAGATTTGGGCTGAGTAGACTATATATATTCCTCCCCTATACCTACAATTTACAAACCAGTATACACAAAGCTAGTGACTTTATCTCTTATCTCTGAAATAAAATATTACTTCAATTTGACCAAGAGCCCAGGCCCAGCATGTGAGATGGTCTGGACCTGCCAGGTCCTCATTTGACCCAGAGCCCAGGCCTGGCATGTGAGTGTCCACAGACCCTTATTCAACCGAGAGCCCTAGCCCAGCATGTCCCATGTGGAACTCCATGGCAGAACTTCCTGCAAAGAGGCTAGAGGCAAGACCCAGCTAGCTGATCCAGGAGCAGAACATCTTGCCAGAGTGACACAGTAGGTTCACCTCCAGGAGCTGCAGCAGGAGGAAGTGGAGCACAGCAGCCAGACCCAAGCCACACCCACCTGGATGAGTTTAAACTTGGTAGATCCAGACATGGTGCTAAGGTAAGAATTCTACCAAAACTCTACACCAAAGGTCAGAAGACAGACCTATACAAAATGACAAAGAGCAGGAGCAAAATGCACTCTCAGGCAAAATGCTGACCCAGGAGACAATAGCATTGAAAAAATTGGAAACCACACACCTGAAATCTCTGACATATAGCGTCTGAAATAAAGAAATAACTGCAGAAGGGCATAGAGGAAATCAGATCAGAAATAATTTCTGAAGTAAAAAAAAAATGACAACTATAATGAAAGAAGTACTAAATTCTCCTAAATACAAGGATAAAAATAGAGGAAAATAGAAAAATGATGGAATCCATAAATGAGCAATTGTTATGGTTTATGTCAGGTTGTTCCCCCAAAACCTCATGCAATCATGGGGCCTTGGACTTCTATAGATCGAGACTTGATTCATGAGTCACTGGGATTATGGGTTTTAATACTGGTGGAATTATGGTCTGAGTACTTCTGGGATTATGACTGTAGCCTAAAGCGGATAGGCTGAGGCTAAGAGCCTGAATTTAATAAAAAGACACAGAGACAGACTCATGCTGTTGCTCTCTGCTCCCCTGGTTGGTCTCTTGCCTCTGTCTCAATTGTTGCTATTCCGGCACCATGAACTGGATACTCTCTGCCCTGTTCCACTCAGCCTTGGGCCAGCCAAATATAGACTGAAACCTCCAGTAACTGTGAGTTAAATAAACCTTTCCTTCCTTCATTTTGAGTGTCAAGTATTTGTTTCAGCAATGAGTAAAAAGTAACTAAGACAGCAATATAGGAAAGAAATAGCATACATGAAGCAGATTCAAAGTGTCATATAGGAATTTAAAACCAATCACAAGCTGGCAAAACTGTTCCAATGAAAGTGAAAATAGACTTGCAGACCTTGAGGACACCATTGCAGTTAATGGACATGTAAGAAAATATCTCTTAAAAACAAGTAGGATTCAGAAAAAAATAATTCAACATCTGCAAAGATAATGCAAAGAAGAACAACGTGAGACTAATAGGCATCAATGAGAAAGGAGACAATACAAATGATAGGAAAAGAATATGGACAGAAGTAATAGCAGAAAACTTCCCAAAGATGGGGAAACAATAACTATGTTTTAGTTATTTAGGTAACTAAAGCATATAGAACACCAGATAACATCAACCCAATTAAAACCACACCTAGACATATAATAATCAAGATCCCAGAAATTCAGCACAGGAACAGTATACTGAAAAGCCACTAGAGAAAAGCAATAGATCACATTTAAAGGAAATCCCATCAGAATAATGGCAGATTTTTCCAAACAAACCATCAAGTCAAGAAGAGAATGGATTTAATTTAAGTCTTTAAAGAAAACAAATTCCAACCCAGACTGACACACTCTGCAAAACTCTCTTGGAAGTTTAATGTAGAAGTGAAATGTTTCTATGACAAAGAACAACTAAAGAATTTCATGATGACAAATTCAACTTTATACAGACCACTAAAAGATATTCTAGAGAAGGATCCAAATGACCACAACTCCATGAAGAAGAATGGAAAGAACCCGCCAGATAGGTCAAACAATTAAACACAGGAGAAAAAGAAATATAAAAGCAGCCTTTCAATTATTCTTTTGTATACAGCAGCAAAATATTTCCATCAGCATGCTCTACAAATGGACTTCTCCTACACCATCTGGGTCATAATCCTGTATCTACAGGGTGGATATCAAGGAAATAGCAGTAACTCAGTCCTACAAGGGCCACCAGTTAAGTGTCATGAATACTTTGTGTGATATCCTATCCCCAAACTGTTAGAAGTGCTGTTCATATATTTGCCATTCCAGTTCATGTTATGTTTTATTCTTAGTTATTCTTTACTGTCATGAAAACTTTTTCTTAGTTAAATTGTTTTGAAATATTTAATTTTGACTATATATTTAATTAATTTTCTGAATATTGTTTAATGTTTATTTTTGAATTATACTGTATCTTTGACTTACTATCTACTTATAGGACATGATATAATATTTTCTCTTAGTATTAGAAACTCTAAAAGTATATGTATTTCCATTTTCCATTGATTTTATATTACTTCTTTGTCTTTTTGCGAGGCTTTTTTTTTTTTTTTTTTTTTTTTTTTTTTTTTTTTTTTTTTTTTTTTTTTTTTTTTTTTTTTTTTTTTTTTTTTTTTTTTTTTTTTTTTTTTTTTTTTTTTTTTTTTTTTTTTTTTTTTTTTTTTTTTTTTTTTTTTTTTT
>PVJA010007168.1:32456-69711 GCA_004027025.1 Myocastor coypus | reverse complement strand
ACTGTGATATTTGCAGCAGATAATATAGGCACTCTTTTATTGTGTTCAGTAAAATTGTTTCTAACCCTATTTTCCTAAGAACTCCTACCTTGGTAAATATGTTAAGTCTTAAGCAACCAAAGGAGGGGAGCATCTGTCATATAACCATGATTCATTCCTTTAATATGATTTGTGATGATGTTAGCCAGGGACAGGCTCTACAGTCAGGTGTGTAAGATTGGAATTAAGGTTGCTCTGATTATTTGGTAGAAATTGTTAAGTCTGTCAGGTCTTGAATTGTTCCTTTTTTAAACCATGCAAAGCCAGGAAGACTCTTCTAAAACTTTAGTAATTGTAGACTATGTGGGCAGGTTAGTGACAATGGTAACAATAGAGTCCTGATTTCATTTTTTTTCCCTTTTCTCTGCAGCCTTTATCTTCATTAGCACTGGAACACTTATTTTTGCTGATTTTTGTCCTGCATGGGCATAAAACTTAAATATTGCACCATACTTTGTGTAACAAATACTTCCAAATTCTTAATCTTAAGTTCAAGATACTAGGAAAACAAATCTTGAGAGCAGGGAGCTTGTCTTTCCTACAGAAGAGGAAATTATGGATAAACTTGCTATAACACAACAAAATAAGCAAAGGGGATGAAGATACTTCTTACTTAGAGTTGGTGACTGGTCTCTTCATATTAGTATATTGAAACCACAGGGCTTCGTATCAAATGCAGTATGGTTTTAAATGTTCTAAAATATGTGATATCCATTGGAGTAGTTATTCAGACTTAATATAACCAAAGCATTTTAACTTGGCTTTGGGGGGGGTGCTTTATGCTTTTGCTTGTTTACAGTAAATACAATACTCAACTAGGCATGGTGGTATATGCCTGTAATTGCAGCACTCAGTAGGCTGAGGCAGGAGGATTGCTGTGAGTTTGAGGCCAGCCTGGGTTATAAAGTGAATTCAAGACCAGCCTGAACAGCACAGTGAAACCCTGTCTCAAAAAAAAGACCAAAGGGGCAGGGAAAAAGTAATACTCTTAGGTGGATAAAAAAAAATCATGATTGCTTTAGAGATGACATGAATTGATAAGCTGAAAGTTTAAAGAATTCATTTCTTTGTCCCATTTTTCCTTCTCCTTTTTCTCTGTTCTCCCCTTTCTGTCCATTTCCACACAATAAATTCCCCAGTAGCCAGTGCAGATGACTAAGTTTATAGAATGCCATACAACAGTAGATTTTTACACTGGTTACATTTACATATTGATGATCATTTACTTGGTGTTTACTTTTTGTTTAGCTTTTTCCTCACAACAAAACACAAGAAACATCCTAATACATCAAGTCCTTATCTTCTGGCACTTTTAATTATAGGTGATAGAGGAATAAGAATCAAATGGCTAAGCTAGAGTACAGTATTTGAAATTTTGGTAAGGTTACCAGATCTCTTCTCCAAAAGGCTGTCACAATAATCCTAAGTGTGAGTCCTTATTCCTATTCTCAACAGTAGATACTGTTAAAGCTTTATATTTTTTGTGACTTATGTATAAAGTAGTATATATTCCCTGATTTTACATTTTCCTGACCAGCAAATTCATACAGCTTTTCATGTTTGGCTTTTTTTTTGGGGGGGGGGGGTAAAGCATTGGAATTCATTGCTCACTAAATTGGTTATTATATCCTTTTTGTTATTTTTTATTTGGTTTTGTCCTTGTCATTTTGAAAGAGATCTTTATAAATTAGAACTGTGAACAGTTTGACTCTTGTTACATCTTTCTCCACATCTGTCATTTGACTGTTTACTAGCAGCTGTGTTGTTGTGTTGGTTTTTTTGTCATTCTATTTTGTTACTAAATTTAACTTTATTATGAAATATTTTGGAGCTTACGGAAAATTCGCAAAGATATTTCAATTCCCACACATTCTTCAGGCTATGCTGTTAATGTATTCAATTTTAACATTCAAGCCTTAAAGAGCCGGGCGTGGTGGCTCACGCCTGTAATCCCAGCACTCGGGAGGCTGAGGCAGGAGGATTGGTGCAAGTTCAAGACCAGCCTGGGCTACAGAAGTGAGCTCAAGGCCAGCCTCAACTGCTTAGTGAGACCCTGTCTCAAAAAGACAAAAAAAAAAAATTCAAGCCTAGTCAGATAAGGTCTCCTGTTGTATGTTATATGAGCCGGTGCCGAAAGAAAACGACTAAAAGACCCAATGAATGTAGCTTTGGAGGACTCACTGAGGTCTCTCTCCAAGTGAGCCCAGAGCCTCAGAAGTCTCTTATTTTTATTGAGGGGAAAAAAAAGAAAAGCCCTAAGGAATGTGCACAACTACTTTAATGAATCCCGACTGCAAATCACCATATGCCAAACACTAGGTTTACACAAATGCTAACTGGTAACACTTCAAGCAGGGGAGGAGGCAACCATTAACCTCCCCAGCAAGGAATCAAACAACAGGGCACCTGCAGGAGAAGCTGCTGTCTGCAGTCTTGAATCCCAGCTTTCTGGGACTCCTAAGTAATGGAAAGTCACCCTCCCTGGGCCTTTGGTCTCATCTCTATATTACTATAGTCTCCTCTGGTCCTAAGTTGTGCTTGTAGTTGCCTAGATTTCTTAAGAGATTTTGATTTAAGTTTTTATATTTTACCTATCTGTCTTAAATTTATCTTGGCATTTACTGTAATATTGTGATCCAATTTTATTTTCTCCCAGATGAAAAAGTGTTTTTGGTTTTTTTTTTAAATATTTATTTATTTTTTGCAGGACTGGGGATTGAACTCAG
The DNA here is from genome assembly GCA_004027025.1 of Myocastor coypus. Taxonomy (NCBI): domain Eukaryota; kingdom Metazoa; phylum Chordata; class Mammalia; order Rodentia; family Myocastoridae; genus Myocastor; species Myocastor coypus. The sequence continues at coordinate 66,946 of PVJA010007168.1, read as the reverse complement.
GTCCTTGTGTGTTTGTTCTTTCTTTTTTTTTTTTTTTTTTTTTTTTTTTTTTTTTTTTTTTTTTTTTTTTTTTTTTTTTTTTTTTTTTTTTTTTTTTTTTTTTTTTTTTTTTTTTTTTTTTTTTTTTTTTTTTTTTTTTTTTTTTTTTTTTTTTTTTTTTTTTTTTTTTTTTTTTTTTTTTTTTTTTTTTGTCTTTTTGAGACAGGGCTCACTGTGTAGTTCAGGATGTCCTTGAACTCACTTTTGTAGCCCAGGCTGGTCTTGAACTCGCATTGATCCTCCTGCCTCAGCCTTCCAAGTGCTGGGATTACAGGCGTGCACCACCATGTCTGGTAAAAATGTGGTTTTTTCTTTGATGGCACCATTAAATAATTTTTCATTTCTCACTGGCAAAATACCTTTATATCTGGAATCCATTTCCAGCTAGGTGGGTATAAGGTGGGACAAAGACTATGGCCAACCAATGAGATTATAAGCACCATTGGTCAGTTAACACTGATTAAAACAAGATCCAATGGGAAAGCAAGTCACATAGCAAGGGGGCAAGAATACAGAGTAAAATCTCTTCCTGTTGGGTGTGGGCTGGTGACTGTTTCTAGGCTCTTTCAAGGCAATCGATACCTACTTAGAATATCAATCCCTAGCCGGGCGTGGTGGTGCACGCCTGTAATCCCAGCACTCGGGAGGCTGAGGCAGGAGGATCGGTGCGAGTTCGAGACCAGCCTGAGCTACAGAAGTGAGCTCAAGGCCAGCCTCAACTGCATAACGAGACCCTGTCTCAAAAAGACAAAAAAAAAAAAAAAAAAGAGTATCAATCCCTGATACCCATCCCTAGGGAAGTATGTAGTTGCTTTTGTTTACTCTTGTGTCTTGAGATCTGGCCCTCAGTGCAGGAGTGTGTCTCTAGTTGTAAAGCCACCTTGTATTCCATGTCATCCTTGAGGGCCTAGCCCTGTCTGCCTGCCTATATTATTTCTATCTAATTCAGCTACCTACAACATTCTCCCCTCTGAAGAAGTAATCCAAACTGCCATGAGGGAACCATGGGCAATGACTGCTGTGGCTTCTTCAAGCTGAAAGGGGTGGTAATAATGAACTGGCAATAAGAGATACTCTCCAGGCCCTCCATAGACACCAGAATTTTTATCTTGGGTAGGCATATAGCTTTGAATCTGGGAGGAGACAAATCAAGAAACTATGAAACACACATGCATCAAATAATACCAACAGGATAGGGGAAACCCACTAGGGCCCCCCTTCTGTTCCCCTCTTGGACAGAAGCTTTCTTTCCCAATAAATACTGTATTCTATAATAACATAATAACAATACCAACAGGATAATTATGAATATAGTCAAATGACTTTTACCAAATAAACAGTAATGACTTTAACAAAGATGATAAAGATAGGGTCTGGGGACCTCACCATTTTACATGCCATTGATTTGATATCTAATATTTTGGAGACATTACTGGTCTAGACATTTTTAGGTCCTATTAGCAGAGATCTCTTAAACATGGGGTTTAATCTTCTATGGCCATTGGGTATTGTCTCAAACTGGCCTTTCATGTTTTACCAACTCTAGTACTATTTGGGCCACATGAATTGCCAGAAATAGGGAAAACACTGAGTATTCTCCAGTTTGTAAGTGGGGCCACTGGCTGGGGAACTACTGACGCATCTGCATGAGCATCTATTAAAAGTTTAACAGGCTTTCTCTTTACAGTGGCAGTTAAGGGTTCTCTCAGGCTGAGAGGCAAAGGCCCATGGCCACCTCAATCTGAAACTTCCTCTGACTCTATCATGAACACTTTTTTTTTTTTTCCCCCTCTTGCAGTTTTGGACATTTTTTATTCAAAATGCCCCTTTTCTCTGTCTGGATCCAAGGAAGTGTAACTTTTTCCGTTTTCTGACTGGCCTTTGTTCTAGGCTGCTAGGATCACCATTCTCCCCATTCTTAGCAGTACTCTTTAAATTTTTTTTTTCTTGTTTCGGAACTTTGGTTTGTTTGCTTATTTATTTTTATGGCTGGCTCAGCCTGCCCTGAGGGCAGGGCTGGTGCAGCATATGGTGCCGGGGATTGAACTGCAGTCCCTGCAGCCGCCTAAGCAGGCACTTTAGACCACTGAGCCATCCTGCCCGTCCCCTTAGCAGTACTCTTTACTTTTTTTTTTTTTTTTTAATTTTACACTCCCATCTTATTTTTAATTTTCTAAAATGTATTTAGTACAAGGTCTTACTACACAGATCGGACTTGCAGTGATTCTCCCAAGCACTGGGATTACAAGCGGGCACTACCACACTTAGTCACTATCTCAGCACACCCCAGGGGCGGGGCCAGCATGGCATGCTCGGCCTAAGCAGGTGCTTTGGTCCACTGAGCTATGTGGCTGGCCCTTTATTGTCTTTTACTATAGCCATTCGAACAAAATATTTACCTTTGTTTTGACATATATATGTATTAGGATTAAGGCTGTGTTTGCTGAAGTAGTCACTGCTTGATCACAGCTATTTGCTATTCCTGTTTTGCAGGTAAGATACAAACATAAAAGAATACAAACGGTAGAAAATAAGATTAAATTTTCAGCTAATTTTAATAGAACTCTGGGCTTATTCTAAGAGTTTTCAAACTCTGTTAAGAGGCTGAAACGTGGTGCATGCCCATAGCCCCAGCTCTGAGGCAGGAGGGTCAGTGAAAGTTCAAACCAGCCTATGTTACATAGTTCGAGACTGGCCTGAACTATTACATAGTGTAACTCTAAAGAAAGGTAGAAAATCAATCCCAAGTTGCTTTGGAAGCCTCCAGTTGGCTTCTGCCTGCTGTACAGTGCTGTTCCTGCAGTGACTGTGTGTGAGACTTTGTAGGGCTCAGGATATCAGAAATTCTGCAGGAGGGCCATTCCGTCTTTCTGAGCTCACTTTTCACATCAGCCTGAAGCTATTTCAAAAGCTTGCATAGATTTTTTGAAAACATTTTTTAATCAACTCAAAAAAGTCCATTAATCCTTGTGACCCTGGGACATTTCACTGATACTTTGTTCCAGTAGACTCTTGCAGTTTATGCTATTGCTGAGTTTTTCCATATTAGTCACATTGAAAGCAGGAGTTAGCATGCCCAATGCTTCATTCAGAAGGTAAAAAATCATTCAACCCATGTACAGATATTAGTCACTGTACACTCCAGCTTGTTGGCCACAGGCCATGAATTCCAACTTGCCGAAGAGTCACAAGTGCTCTGTTTAGTTCCTGGACTCAGATTCCCAAATGACTCGCAAGCATTTGGAGCATTGTCATAGACGTCTCTAACCGAAACTTCTAGTCTGAACTCTGGAAATGAGTGCTTTTTAAAGCAGGCTATTGCTAAGCACCCTCCAACTTGTGCCCAGACTCTGAATATGCGTCAGTTAGTGGCTCACCCTCGAAATAGTGACCAATCGGCAAAGAAATGTTGCTGTAGTAAACAGTGGAGCTCAGCCTGTGGATAGTCTCTTAGCTGTTGCAGCCTGACCATCTTCCAGGAGATGGCGCCAGAGCTCAAGGGCCAGCCGAGTAGCAGTTAAGGGTTTCCACTGAGGGCTTCTTAATGTGCACGCTCTCCAGGATAAATATAAAGGTGCCTGTAGTATTTAAAGAGTTTTCTTACCCTTTTTTTTTTTTTAACAATAGGGCAGCTGATAACCACTACATTTAGAGGAAGAAGGCAATCATCACCACTGCTAAGTGATGGGGACAGATCTTGGGGCAGTGGCAAATGCATCACTGTGACTGCCGTGTGAACACCACAGCATGCTTATACACATTAAGCTGTGTAACATGTGAGACTGCCATCGAGTGTATTATACAGCCCCATCATTTATTTGTATAAAATGTAGTGAGATAAAGGACAAGCCTACAGTCGATTTTCACTCACAGTTTGAAAGAAAAAAAATGGTACAGCTTGAAAAGTTACCATTTACAATATAAATTACTATTTACATAATTTTGAAAATATTCTATAATTATAAAAGATAATGACTATGAAAACAAAGTGATGCTAATCTTCCATGATGGGAATTGACTGTAGACTATAGGAATAAGTAGCTGTACACTGACTTAGGACCTCAATGTTTTATTGCAATGAAAACCTTTCTTCTACCCAGTTTGCAGAAGAATTTGCAATATAAGTTCATTTCCCTTTTTACAGTAAAGTAATAAATATCATGAAGTTAGAAAACAGAGGGCACACATAAATGGAAAAAACATGAAGATGACAATTCAGACATAAATGCAGGGTTGCTTTTATGTAGTGGTTACTTTGCTTATATAAGCAATATATAAAGTCATTTTTTTAAAATATAAAAATGGTAGAAACTTTCAGCAACTTTTATTCTTAATCATTAGGCAATTACTATTATTAGAAAAAATAAGTTCCTCTTATGGCACTAAACTTAATCAGATTATAGTAGACTTCAGAATTGCATCGTGTTTTAACTGACTAAAATCTACAAGAATTATAAAGCGGGATACTTCAGATATAAAGTGACACAATAATCACTGTTAATGACTTTCAGTTTTAAAAGAAAATTCTAAATTTATTCCCTTTAAAGCTTAAGAGGATTCCACAGCCTAAACAAATGCTGTTTAATTGAACTATTTAACAGGCAAGTTATCAAAAAAATGTGTGCTATAAATTAAAATGTGTTTTTAACATGTCCCCAATATACTTATGAAATAGAAAGATATGGTTCTGGTATGCAAGAACATTTACAACTAATAAAAAGCAGATTATAGAATATACATGTTCTAGGTATAAAAATAAGTAGAATGTCTTATAGTCAGGCCATGGGGCTTTTACACTCCAGGTTTAGTCCATGCAATATTACAGTGCCATTTAATGAGCAGTGCTGGCACATGGACATGCACAAAAGGATCATCAGCAATGGAGTTAAAGCTCATACTCTCTCTTTAAGGCTTGTACATCTTCTAAAGAAAAATGGTTGTTTGGTGTATCGGACAAATGGCCCAGTAGCTGCTCGATTTGCTCCTTTTGGCCCTTGCTAAGGAGTGTTAACATCATCTGAAAGCAAGAAAAGGTTACATTAGCATAAATGACACTTTAAAGTTTTAGAAATCCTGAAGAAAACCTTTATTGATTAATACTTTGCCACTTACCTTAAACCTATCTGCTTTACTTAGATACAAAAGATGCTGATATACCAAGGCAGGATCTTTATCAATAAGATGATTTTTCAGAGACTGAACTAGGAGAAGGAACATATCCCCTTCAAGTTTGTTACTCAGCAGCACTGGCAAATCTTTTGGTGCAGTGATGGCTAAAAGGTGTGCGCAGGCTTCTTCATCTTTCCTGGTACTGACAGCATTTATAACCTGGCCAAACTCGTAGGCAGTGCTAGGCTTGCAGATGCGAAGTGGCTCTGAGGGTTCTGGGGGCCCAGTGCATCCATCCCTCTGCTCAGAAGCCGGACAGGCTGCGGAAGCTGCCTCAGGGATTCCTTCCTTTCTTCTTTCTTCTTCATTGCCTTCATTCACCTTCACAGGGGAAAGTACAACACTGGGACACTGCTGGACAGTCACCACCATATCCCAAGTTACATGTGTCACCATGGGAACTGAGAACCACAAGCTGACTGTACTTTAATCAAGTTCTAAGTGAAAAATGTAATTTGCATAATATTATAAAATCTGCAGTTTCTTTAGGAAAAACTGTAGGTTTTAAGAGCCCAGTTTTAAACACTATTCTGTAGTTTTTACAATGCTATTTTATATTGAAAGTTTAGCAAAATTTTGTAACTTTACATAAACTTCACAAAGTTAATACAGGTGAAAGTTAACTTTCTCTTTCATGATAGAAGTAAACATTTATTGTTCCTTATAGTTAACAGAGAAGTGAGTTTCTATTTTTTCAGTGCTCTTAAAACATCTTTTTCTTCATTAAAGGTAAAAAACCTCTTGCCTAATAGCCTCTTAGTAAAAGACCATCAATGTGGATGATATTCATGACAGTCATGAATGTAGAGGAATCCATGGCCTGATGTTCATTAATGACAAAGGAAAACATCTGGGCCATCAGAAATCACAAAGGCACTGCTTAGGCAAGCGCAGGGACCCTGGTTTGATCCCTGATGTTGCTTGCCCCACAAGCCCCTCCTCCAGGCGCACAGAGCTGGCAACCGAGTCCAGGCATGGTGGCACATGCCTGTCATCCCAGCGCTGGAGAGGCTGAAAACAGGAGGATCACTATGAGTCTTAGCTGCATAGTGAGACCCTGCACCAAATAATTTTTTTTAAAAATCACAAAGGTGGATGTTATTATGTTTTATGTCTAGATGTACCCCCAAAACTTCATGCACTCATTGTTGGGGCTTTGGGAGGTGATTGGGTCCTAGGTGAGTTTGTAGCAAATGTGACATTGGGAAGTGAGCCCTGGCCAGAAAAGGTGGGTTCCTGGGGCATATCCCAGAAGGGCTTATCGCTTCCTTTCACCATCTCTGCTCCCTGAATGTCATGCCATGAGCTCTTCTGAACCTCTACAAACTGTGAACCAAAATAAACCTTTTCTTCTTACAGTTGTGTCTCAATGGTGAGACAGTAACTGAGACAGCAGGTTTGATCCTGGGGAAGTCCAAATCCTCTGAGAACCTACTCTGAGTTCATGGTGCTAAAATAAAATTCAGTCTGAAAACTTAAAGAGGTGGATGAAATGAGTCATGTCAGGATTCTCCAGCACAACCCTGAAGCAGAGTTTGATGGCCAAGGTTCCCAGGGCACTACAGACTGGAGCAGGAAAAATTACAGGCTGAGTAAAGTGGACAAACAAGGGTGACCTTAAGTAATACCGAGCCCAGTATCACAATAATAACAGACTTCTTTTTTTTGCAGAATTCAAAGGAATATTACCTTAATCCCTGTAAAATTTCCAAGGGCCTTTCAAAGATAATAAGATACAAATACCTCTTGAATTTCAATTTTCCGTCTCTCTTTTCTTTTGTTAGATGGTGTTGTATTATCTTTGAGGAATCTGGTTACCTCTTCCAGTTCTATCTTGGCCTCAGCAATATTTGGGTCTAGTAGGAGAACTTTATTGAGGTCAGTTACACTTTCTTGATAATTCTGAAAAGCAGGCAGAGAAAATCATTTTCATACAAGGTGGCACCTCCCTTGCTTAGCCTGAGTGGCGGTATGCACCACTCTCCTGGGGGCCTGTGGGTGAGTGCACCACAGACAGCAGAACCATGACATGGCCAACACAGGAAGGAAGGAACGCAGAACCTGGGCTTGAACAACTCAAGTTCCCCTCTCTATCACCACACTGTCCCTGCCCTTACCCTGCAGTGGCCTTCCTCTGCTGCATAAATGACTAAAACGCTGAGCAGCCTCATCATGCCCGGCTAACAGCAAAAAGTACACAGGATCCTATCTAACCTTTCTGAGCTTCGGTTTTCTCATCTTTAAAATAAAAATACTTAATTCTAATTTTTACAAGGCCGTACCAAACAATGAATGGATGCATGCGGAGAATGGATTAACACATCCATGATGAGCCTGTAACTCACATGTCACTGCCAGGCAGCTTATGCCACTGGTGGTATGTGCACGGGATGCCTATCGGAGTTACACAAATCATCATTATTACAGTAGTCTCCTGTCTCAGAACCCTTCAGAGTGACTTTACTGTTCACAGCAAGCTGCTGTCATCCTTTAAAGGCCCCTTGGTTAGAAAATACACTGAAGTGGCTGAGGACAAAGAGAATCTCCAGGTATTAAGAGGGCCCTCGGATCTGGCAGAAAGGACGGGACACCACCAACCCAGCCTACAGGGATGGGCCATGGCGCGCAACTACAAACTATGTCTGTTTTTTTGGTTATACTAAATTATGAGGAGGCAAAGAACTACAATACCATGTGACTTGGTTTTATTGGGGAGGGGGCTCCAGAACTGAGGCCTGAACCCAGGAAATGCTGAGCCATTTCCCTCTGGGCTCCCCACCCTTTTGGAGACTGGGTTGAGTTTACAGTCCTCCTGCCCTTGCCACCACGCCCAGCTATAACCCCTTTAAGCAGTGATGACACATCAGTATCAGGATGCACTGGAGGCTGAATACAGAAAAGTTGAGCTACTGGTTATGTGACATTCCTAAGAGACTGAATGGAGTGGTGCATCCCTGCCCCTGCCTTAGCGCACACTACACCAAGAGCAATCTGTTTGCAGGGAAAATTTTAAATCTGCTCTGGTGGGGAGAGGAGGTGGTTTTACCATTTGATTTGTGGGTTTTTGTTTTTGAAACAGAGTCTCCCTATCTTGTTTAAACTGGACTTGAACTCATTGTGCAGTCCAGACTGGCCTCCAACTCTCAGTGATCCTCCTGCCTCAGCCTCCCAAATGCTAGGATTAAAACATGTGCCACCATTCCCGGCTTCTAACATTTTTTTAAAAGGTAAACTGTTCACAAACTACAGAACGTGTGTAGTGTTAACAAATCTCCTCATAGCTCGGTGTTACAACAGCACAACTGTAAGTTACTATAAAGAAGAACAGCTGACACTGCTCAAGGGGACACCTGAGCATCCTGGGCAGGGAGTCCCTCACACAGGACAAGGGAGTGAGGCAAGAAGGCGAGAGGCGGAAGCAAACCCTTGGCATGCGAAGCATTTCACAAGTATTACTTAACTCTCACAAAACGTATAAAATATTCACTTCCAATATTTTCATTTTTAAATGAACCTGTGGCACAGATGTGGAGGACCACCTGGGCAACTCTCCTTGAAGAAGGAGCAATTGTCTCCATTTTGGCTGAGCCTGGCCCTGTTTCCATGTACTGGTATGTACAGAGCTGGCTGGGACTTTTCCTTATCGTTGCAATTAGCTTTAAGCCATGCAAATCAGTCCAGCTAGGTGCTGACGAGATCTGTGAAGACAGCAGAAAGTGTTTCCCCTGACTAGACTGCTGCATCTCCTACCCTGCCACCTCCCCTGGCCCCTTTAGTTGCCCTGTGTGAGTCAGGAGGAGATAGGATGAAGAGCCAATAATCCATGCTATGGAGCCTGAAGATAGAGGCCATGACTTCCTGGGGCTTGAAAGATTACACTCCAGAGCTGAGGCACCCACCCCAAACACCAGGTACCATCTCAGCTGTATATGCAGATTACTCTTCCTGCAGGTCCTTCTCTCTGCATACTGCAGAGGTGATTCTGAGCCTCCTACCAAGCCCAGCTCACAGCACTCACCTGCTTCCTGCCATTCTCAGTCATCCATCCCCAAGCCATCTCTTCTTCATCAATTAATCACAGCCAGGTTTGGCCGTCAGTTGAGGCCTTTGTTCCCGTTAGCCATCATCTTAATTGGAATCAGGACCCCTTGGCTCCCGATAACTACAAGTATGCCTTAGTGTTCTTTATTCTCGCCAAGGGTTGCACTGGAAGTGGTAGATTGGAATTACATCGCTAGGATTCTAGTAACTTTTCCCTGGGGTTACAAATATAAACTTCCTGCATCATGACAAGGACTAGAAGGGCTCTCTATAGTAGACAAATAAGCCTTGGGACGATCATACCAGCAGTTTCCACTTAGGGGTGATAATCCAGAGGGCAGGTCAAGGGTGAGGTCAGAAAATAAAGATCTGTGAACTACAGCCTTGGAATCAAAGTCCAACCTGTGGGACTAGACAGGATCATTTTCACCCACTCAAGAAAGTACTTGGAGAGGAGCAGTGTGGTTGGAAATGTGCTTTGATTAGCACTAACCAGAGCAGCCCAACCTCAGGAAGGCTGGGGCCAGCACTAGGCTGGCCACTAAGCAGTCTCCACACACAGACCTGGAAACACTGTGACACCAAGGACAGACTGCAGGAGCAGTCTGGGGAACAATAAAAATGTTGAGTCAGCAAGTATGATGCAATTAAAAGCAAAGGTTCGAGATGACAGCAAGGGAGCGACACCTTGAACTGCAGTTGTTGAAGAAGAGGAGGGGAGGAAGCAGCCCTGCAGAGTTTGGGGAGGAGCAGAGCATATATACAAAGCATGGCTTGGGCAGAAAGGAGGACATTAAGTGACATCAGTGACCTCAGCAGGTCTTTAGAAAGCAGTGTTATCCTCGTTGGCTATAATAGTTACTACGCACAGACACGCTCCCTCTGTAAAAGTAGTAACTATTTCACAAGGCTTATTCCTTGGTATGTTTCACCCTGTAGCCTCTCCTGTAAGCAGGTACAGCACCGTCTCAAACATCTCTATACTAGCAACACGTCCCTGATCAGCACTCAGTAGGAGAGTGAAACTGTAAATAAAGCAGCATACTCAGAGAACTCTGAAGAATACGGTGCATAATTTTCAGGACTGCACAAGCACACACACTACAGATGCCAGCTAGAAACAAAAAATCCGAGGAAAGAGAAAGTCTGGCTGGGAGCCACAGCCAGGGTGTGCCTGTAGGACCAGCCTCTGTGCCACTTTCCCCCTTTCTGCCACTGCACAGTGGGAGTGGTGCATGGGTTCTGGCACTTGTCGTAAGCTGTCGTGGCCACTGATGATCCTGAAACTAAACTCACTTGGCACATACCAAAATGCCAAAATGTACTGTGCAGATAAGCCATTTAAAGTCAAACCTGAAAAACAAGCTACCAGCCTCATAATCTAGTAAGGTAGAATTACTCAAATCTGTGATTTCTCTTTCTGAATCGTAACAGAACTTCTAGAATTTATTCTAAGTATAAAATTCCAGTCTTTCACTAAGTAAAGCTTCTAACCTTCAGGCAGCTACACAGGTTCAGAGAGACAGGTAGGCAATACCAGTTTGGACAATACATATAAATTCATGAGTCTTGCAAATCTATCATTTACCCAAATCCATTAGCTCTTTAGATGGTCCTCATTTGGTATACGATGTAATGATACAGTCACTCCCTCCCAACCTCAGATGCTTTTCCTGAACCTAAATCTTGAGGTCCTGGAATGGGAGTGAGACTATATGGGATTTAATCCTACTTACTATGTTAACCTTGGAGTAGGACTCACATTGCACTCATAATGATAATGGGGATTGTTTGACATTCCTTCCAGTTCAAAAACTGTGATTCTATTTTTCTAAGAAGGACTATTAGTTATGATAGCCTCACTTAAAGAAAATACTTTATTTATTTATATATTTATTTATTTATTTGACACAGATCTCATTATGCAGATCAGACTCATAGTGATCCTCCTGTCTCAGCCTCCCCAGCACTGGGGTTACAGGTGTGTACCACCATGCCTGGTTTCAGGGCAGGCTCTTAGATTACCTAAGTATCTCCCCAGCTGATAGATTAACTTGCCACGGCCAGCGCGGGGAGAACTCGGGAGAGAGACTGAAACGCAGAAGGACCAAACACTCTGGTGGCGAAAGGCAGTTTATTGATAAAAGCTGTGATATTTATATAGTTTACAGAATAATTGTGGGCCAGGTTAAGTCAGGACACACTTGTTTTTATGAGCTGTTTTTTTGAATTGGCCCAGTTTTTTTTTTTTTTTTTTTTTTTTTTTTTTTTTTTTTTTTTTTTTTTTTTTTTTTTTTTTTTTTTTTTTTTTTTTTTTTTTTTTTTTTTTTTTTAGGGTCAACGCATCTTTGACTATTTTAGTGTCTATTTTAAGCTTACTTGGTAAATATTTGTAGCTCATGGTCTGTAGGTGTTTGGGTTTATTTTAGGGAGCCCTGGCGAAGGTCTCTGTTAAAGGACCCCATTTTTACAGGGCTCCCCACATTAACTTTTAAGGGAAGAGTTTGTTATTGAATGAATACAAGCCACCAGCAATGTCAGCTGGGTCCTCCCACAAAGACTGAGGTGGGAGGTAGGGTGGAAGAGGCCTCCAAGTAGAAGGTTGGTCACTGGGTAGATGTTTGTGGAGATGCTTCAGATTTGGAAGTGTATCCCACATAATCTTACTCCCATTCCTTGACCCCAAGATTTAGGTTCAGGAAAACTATGTGAGGTGTTCAGAGTATACACACACAGGCTCACTCACCTGGAGTCCTTTGAGAGCCAGTGCTCGCCGATAGAGAGCTTTCACATTCCCGCCATCCAGCTGAAGCGCCTGGTCGCAGTCCTGCTTGGCCTCTTCAAATTGGCACAATTTCAAGTAACACAGAGCTCTGGTGTAGCGTAAGGGAACACAGTCTTAGAAAAGGTAAAGAGAGCACACCTGCAAATGTAGGCAGCTTGTGAAAACCAGAAAATGGCTATGCCTGCTGCTACACCACAGTTGCTCAACAGAAACTTGACATTTGTGTTCTGTATGTCTCTGGCCTGCAGTGCATAAGGTGACAGCCCTGGGGACAGAGATGCAAACAAGACACAACCCCTAGCGACCACTGCCTCTATGGCAGGGGAGGGTACTCTCGGGAAAAGAAGCAGCCAATCCTGGCCATCCTGCAAAGGCCAGAAATGTTTGGTTTAGGGCTGGTTTTGGCAAACAGTTGCCAATGTAGGAAAACATGAAAATGTACAAAAGCACAGTGAAAGGCCAAGTTAAGGATTTAGGAAATAGCTAGAAATGCCTGTCATAGCTAGACCGTCTTTTATTCCTCCTGTCATCCCACATGCTACTTATTGCCTAAAAAAAACCCAAATCACAAACACACACACAAAAATTTTGAGACAGGTTTTCCTATACAGGTCAGGCTGGCCTTGAACACACTATGTGGCACAGGTTGACCTCACACTTGCGGCAGTCCTCATGCTTCAGCCTCCCAAATGCTGGGATTACAGGTGTGCACCACAATGGCCAGCCAGCATGGCATGGTGACCACATGTGGTGAAGATAGCTCCTGAGCAGGGTTCTAGAACCATCTGCCCAGCTCCCACCACATGCTATGAAGATACTGGCCCCTTTATTCAGCATTCTAGAAGAAAGGAGCATTATTCCTCAGCACAGTTCTAGCTCACAGGACCTGGTGACAGACATTAGAGACTCAGCCACACCACACTGACTCAACTCCCTGGCCACCTCTGTCAGAAACGCTCACTAGGAAGAACTTGTCACATACATACCTACAACCATGACAAAACATTTCAGCAAATAACTAACTTTTGTCAATTTTATTAGTTAAGGAAATAACTTACCTTAAGGTTATCACTTTAAAAAGTATTAAGAAATATATAAAATTACAAAGAACTTGCCTATTTGTATAGATGCCACACTCCTTACTGTTAATCTTCAAGCACTCAGTGTATTTACTAAGAGCACCTTGATAGTTTTTGTCCTTTGCATATTGATTTCCTTCTTCCTTAAGGGCTTTAAACATTTCTTCACCTATGGGACATTAAAAGGGAGGAAATGTTCATATTAGTACCTCTGCATCTCTAAGTACAGTTATAAATTAATTTGGTCATACACCAAGATGGTCTAAATGGACAACTTTTAAACAGACTGAGACAGCAAACTGGCTAAAGTAAAAACAGATTACAAAACCATTATTTTCAAATTATAAAGTAAAATATAAATAATTCTAGCATGTTATCCATACTGATATGCCTTGGACTCTGGAGATCTAAAGAGAGACCAGAATAAATAAATGAACAAACAAACAGAGGCCAGAACTACTTGAGGGAGCAAGAGAATCAAGCCAGCCAAGGACTCCAGGACACAGGTGACCCTAAGACATGAGCTATAGTCGTAAAGCACCAAAACCACAGCATTTTCTTTTTTCTTTTTGCAGGGGCAGTACTGAGGATTGAACCCAGGACCCTGCATATGCTAGGCAAGTGATCTACCACTGATGTACGTCTCCAGCACTTTTTATTTTTCAGACAGGGGTGAGTTGCTTGGACTGGCCTTGGACTTTCAGTCCTCCCCTCTCAGCCTCCCAAGTAGGTATTATGACAGAAGTATCCTCAAAGCATTTTCAGGAACCCAATTCACTGCTTCCTACAGTGCTTTGACAGCAGAATATGTTCCCTTTAGGCCTTTCATTAAGCTGTAGGTGTGCCCAAATAGGTCTTTGAAACACAGATACAAATAGCCTTACTGTTCAGCTCAATTACTATTTCTTGAATAACTTCAAACCAACCTCTTAAAGCCTGAAGCAGACACCTACCTAGTGTCCCAGACTTCCTGCTATTCATTCATATTTCCCTTTCCAGATTTCTTTAGGCTATGGTCTACTCAAGGGCTTCATTCTTTTTCTTCTTAGTGATATTGCTAACTTAACATTCATTTACACTCAACATGTGAGCCAAGTATTGTATAGGCATGCCTCCCTTTATTCAGGGGCACCACCTCCTAAGACAGCAACAGGATCCTCATTTCTGTGTTCTAAAATATGGAAGCTGTGAAGCAATTTTCAAAATCTTGTTTATTTTATTTTGAGACAGGTATGACTATGTGGTTCAGGCTGGCCTTAAAACTAGATATGATCCTCCTGCCTCAGCCTCTTGAGTGCTAGGATTTCAGGCACATACTGCCACCCTGACCAGCTTTGAAGCAACTTCTTGAGGCCAAATGATTAAGAAGAGAGACAAAAAGACCTAACCTCTGATGCCAGAGTTCAGGATCCCTCTTTCTGCTTTACTGTGGGAGTAAATACACAGACCAAGACACCCTGCAGGGGGAAGAGTGCAAGCTCCCTGGAAACCTGAGACGTTGGCCGAGGCAAGGCTGCCGGAGACCCCTTCTTGGCTGGGGTTGGTCTGTGGCTCGGGATACCATGCTCGAAGTGGCTGTGAGGTGGGTACCACAGGAATGGGTGACAATTTCTCCCGCCAGTTTGGTCCATCCAGCTCCATTAAGATTCTTGTTATTCTAAAAAGAAAAGGAGTTTCCTCTACTGATCATGCAATTCACTTTGATATCAGTGAAGGTCAAGGTCAGATCAATAGTAAGACCAACTAATGCCATGCCTGCACATGCTTCCTTGTAGAACATATACACCCTTAAGCTATTTTCTCTTCACATAAACTATGATGTGTTCCAAAGGACTCTTAAAAGTTGCCACTAGTGGTGTAACTTTAGGCCATTTTCTTTCCTCTTTCTTCTTGAGTTAGGCCCTGGTCAGTTGCCCAGACTAGCTTTGAAATTTAAATCCTCCTTCTTCAGTCCCCCAAGTAGCCAGGACTACAAGCACCTACCCCTGTACCTGGGTAAACTATTTTCTAATCAAAAAGAAAACATCAAGACATTTTACATTTGTTCATATTTTTTAAAACATATACACAACAAAGTTTTAATTTTTGAAAAAGTGAAATATAAAACTAAAATGTGGGTGGTCTAAAAGAAATATCCATGAGACTACTCAATGCAATTACTAAATGGCTAATGTAGTACTTTTGAGGACAGAGTGCTTCAGAAATTCCTCTCACAAACTGCACATGGGGAAAGACAGGTGTGCGGGGCTGGAGCCTACACTGCAGCTCAAACACTGTGGCTCCCAGAACACTACCCTGAGGCTAAGCCAGCCCTTGCTGAGCTTGGCCACTTACTTTCTTCTCATCTGAATAGAGATGAAGACACAGAATAGTTCAGTCTTTTTTTTTTTTTTTTTTTTTTTGGAACTGGGGATCAAACTCAGGACCTTGCCCTTGCCAGGCAGGCACTTGTACCCCTGAGCTACCTCCTCAACTCTAGTTCAGTCTCTTTGAAGAGGCTTTAAGCTGATGAAATTTACTAATGACCATCATAAAATTCAGATTAACAACTTTACCACTTTCTCATTATTTTAAGTATTCAAAGTATTATACTTAGATTTAAAAACAAAATTGAATTATGTCTTTGGAATGAATCTAGTTTTTTTTTTTTTTTAAAGGCACATTCTAAGTTTGAGAAGCTTTATTGGCAATTAATAGAATATATCCTACTTAGCTTAAGTCTACAGTTCCACATACATTTTCCGTGAAACACTTTTATACTTATACATAGACAATGATAATACTCCTACTTCCCTTCAGTTTCTTAAGCTGAAATTTCAACCAGTCTTTGGAAGACAAAAAGAAAATAAGCACATATGCTAAAATTAAAAAAAGGTAATGTAAGGTAAGGTGTTGATATGTAATTTTCCACATTGAACTCTAATAGATGGAAACATAAAAAGAACACAAGAGTAACAAATGGAATAATGTAAAGTTAAACATGGATATTTTGGTTTTTTTTTTTTTTAAATGACAAAACCACAAAAGGCGTCTTTGTCTTTTTATAAGACAAAATATCAACAAGAATCACTCAATTAAAAAAAAAAAAAAAGACTGGGACTTAAAAGTCATTTAGTGCCAAGTGTGGGGGCACATGCCTGTAATCCTTGCACTTGAGAGGCTGATGCAAGAGGATCGATGTGAGTTCGAGACCAGCCTGGGTTACACAACTGAGCTTAAGGCCAGCCTGAACTGCATAGCGAAACCCTGTCTCAAAAAGACAAAAAAAAAAAAAAAAAAACCCCTTCCTGAGTACATATCCTAAAATAGAATACAAACCTCAGAAATTTGAACATAAAATCACCCTATGGCCCAGGAGTTCCACTCTCATGTATATACTGAAAGGAACTGAAATCAGAAACTTAGCCATGAAGCTTCAGAGCAGCACAACAGCGGCAGGCTGGAAACCACCCTCGTGGCCCTCAGCTGCCCAGTGGCAAGCAAGAAGTGTCAGGCACAGGCTGCTCTTCAGCCATCAGAAAAGAAATAAAGGGTCCACCGGGGAGATAGCTCAGGGGCACAAGTACCTGCCTGGCAAGTGCAAGGTCCTGAGTTTAATCCCTGGTTCTGCGAAAGAAAGAAAGAAAGAGAGAGAGAGAGAGAGAGAGAGAGAAAGAAAGAAAGAAAGAAAGAAAGAAAGAAAGAAAGAAAGAAAGAAAGAAAGAAGAAAGAAGGTGCTGATCTATGGGGAGCCAAGAAGGAGCCTGGGAGCATTGAGAGACCAGACACAACAGTCCCTGGAGCCTGCGATTTTCTACATGAGGGAAATACCCAAGCTAGAGAAATCCACAGAAGACAGAAAGCAGGCAGCAGCAGGCAGGGAGGGGCCTGAGGTGGGGGTGACTGCTCAGTAGGCACCGGTTTCCTTCTTGGGTGAAGAAACATCCTGGAACTAGAAGCAAGAGGAAGTTGCATCACACAAGTGCCACTGAGCTGCCTGCTTGGAGATACCTAACTTCACCTCACGTGAATTTTATCTTAAGTTTTTAAATAAAAGCACAGTACAGAAACTCTGAGAGTGAGAATGGTCATATTCTCTCCTACATAGGCTGCCTTTCAACTGCTCAGTTAGCTAATACAAACCACTCAATCTGCCACTTGAAATGTCTTTTTTGATTTCCAGGTACTGGAGATTAAAACCACGGCCTGTCCCCTGAGCCACATCTCCAGCCATTTATTTATTTATTTACTTACTTACTTACTTACTTATCTATTTTATGTTACGTTATTTTGAGACAGAGTCTTACTAAATTGCCCAGCCTGAGCTTGAAATTACTGTCCTCCTGCCTCAGCCTCCAGGACCGCTGGAATCACAGGCATGCACGGCCACATTTGGGTCTGAGAGGTCTCTGCCTGGGCCCCTCCGCTCCCTCAGCTGCCTCAGGAATCCTCCCACTTGATGTTTGACAAGATCCTCTGACTGAGTAGCTTCTTTTTCCTCCAACTATATCTTTTCTTTAAAATGATTTTTTTTAATGTATTTAGCACAGGGTCTGCAGGGTCCACAGGGTCTCACTATGCAGCTGAGACTTGTAGTATGCTCCTGTCGTCAGCCTCCCAAGCAGTGGGATTACAGGCATGCGACACGACATGTGGCCAGCCCTTCCAACCATATCTTGACCTTAAGGAGCTCCTAGTACAGTGGCAGGAAAAGATTTTCACAAAAAGAAACATAGAAAATGGGCACCCAAGCCGGGCGTAGTGGCGCACGCTTGTAATCCCAGCACTCAGGAGGCTGAGGCAGGAGGACTGGTGCAAGTTCGAGACCAGCCTGGGCTACAAAAGTGAGCTCAAGGCCAGCCTCAACTACATAGTGAGACCCTGTCTCAAAAAAGACAAAAAAAGAAAAAAAAATGGGCACTCAATCCAGGTGGGTGGTGAAAGGTGGTCAACATCCTGTGGCAGGGAGAAAGAGAGCCTAAGATGCATCCAGGGGGCAGCTCTGCTGGTGGGCCAGGTAAAGGCATTTCTTGTAGGAAGCAAGTTCTCACCTAAAGGATAAGATGGTGCCAAGCAGAGCCAGTGAACACAGGGCCTTCAAACACTGGGAGATGCCAGGCAGAGTGGAAGCTATTAGCATCAGACTGATGTCTGACTGATTGGCTCCTGACCAAGGAGGGTACAGATGCCTTAGGACGCATCTTGTTCCACTCTGCCATGAACATCCAATACAAGATGAGATTCTCTCACTCAAAATGCTGGGGATGAGAAGTGCTTCAGAGTTTGAATTTTTTTTTTGGTGTGTGGGGGGGTACCAGGGACTGAACTCAGGACCTTGTACTTGCCAGGCAAGCTCTTACTCCACTGAGCTATTTCCCTAGCCCCTGAATTTTTTTTCCAAAGAATTTTGAAATATTGGCATATATAGTAGATGGAATGTGATATCATGGAGCAAGGACTACAGTCTAAATAAATTCATTTACATTTCATACATACTTTGTACCCATCATCTCAAAGTAATTTTGTATACTAATTTCAGTGCACTTTAATTTTTTTTTTTTTTTTTAGTACTAGAGGATCAAACCTAGAGCTTCTGCACTGAACCACATCCCCAGCCCTTCTTTTTTATTTTGACAAAAGTTCTGAGCAAGTTGATAAATTTCCCAGGCTAGGCTTCAATTTACAGTCCCCTTGCGCCAGCCTCCCACAGCTCTGGGACTATGGGTGTGTGCTACCACACCTGTCTTGGTGCACCTGCAAGCTGACTAGGACCTAGCCCATGAGCTCAGGTATAAACTCTTTCATTTGTGGTCTGAAGTACCTATTCTAAATTTTACAGATTTTTTTTTTAAAGAATTTTTTTAAAATTTTATTTATTTATTTTTTTCTTGTTTCAGAACCTTTGTCTGTTTATTCACTCATTTTCATGGCCAGCTCAGCCCGCCCCAGGGCAGGGCTGGCACAGCATGTGGTGCCGGGGATTGAACCGTGGTCCCAGAAGCCACCCAAACTTTCCCAAGCAGGCACTTTAGACCACTGAGCCATCCCGCTGGGCCCAATTTTACTGATTTTGGAACACTTTGCATTTCAGATTTTCAGCATTAAGGATGCACTGCCATGGAGATACACATATATCCCTTTGTGCTTATCTGACCAACCAGACAAGTTCCAGGGAAAACCAAAGGCAAGCTCCAGGGACTGGCTGTCTACTCTATATCCAGCCCTTTTCAGTGGTTTTTTCCAGAGAGGGATGGGGCCACCTGGGAAGGCAGGCAGGGCCTGACTTAGACAGTGAATAATTATAAAACATGCATTCTCATCTACAGTTTTGTTCATTCCCACACCCTTCCTAGACTCCCCGGAGCACTCTCACTGCAGCTGAGTGGCTCTGTGACACCCCCGCCTGACTGCCTAACAAATTGGCCCTCCTGGGAATAATCTGTCTTACATAACTTTTCTTCCTCACCCTAGTGCAGTTCGCTGACTGACAGTGACCTTATCGTGATTCTCCTTTTGTCTCTTTCACGGGGAGAAAGGCACAGCCCACTAGGCCAGCACAGAAGCATTAATTCAGACGAATTAGATCCCAGGGGATTGCATAGAACTAGAGACTTCTTCCGACTCATAATTTTCCAGTCTTACCCCAAAGCAATTTCTGAGTACGTATACAACATCTAGCAGGGCGACCAACACCTCCACACTCCAAGAGGAAACAACCGACTCTCATTTCCACTCACGGAGGTGGTGTTGATGAACGCCTGCCATGCTGTGAGAAGATTCTACGTGGGGCGTTCACTGAACTCTTGGACTTTATCCTATAGTAGTACTAATTTATAATCCACTAAAAACACCTTCATAACAGCACAGGTACTTAAGCAGCCATGTGAGCTATTTTTCATGCTATTAAAAAAAGTTATTACTACATGGTAATAAGTGAACCAAGAAATAAGTATGAGAGTGCTAGGCTCCAGCTCGAGACTTCTGAAGAGATAGTTAGAAATTAATCTAGAGAGAGAAAGGCATTTGGTTTGATGGAGTGGAAGAAGGCAATCATTCATGGAAAGTAAATAACCAAGACACGTTAACACTCTGACACTGTCCTGGAAGGCAAGGGAAGGAGAAAGAACAAGCTTCCATGATAAAACAGTGAGACTTTAGCTAGCTGTCCAAGACTAGATTACCTGTTAATGCTGTCATTTGCTAGCTGGAGTCCAGAGTCTATTTGCAACACTGTCTTGTAATCCACATAAGCCTTGCCATACTGCTCTAGCATTTCATAGGCCATGGCTCGTCGCAGAAGAGGTTTCATGGAGAATGGATGGAGTTCCAGGGCTCTAAAGAAGACAAAAACACTACATGCAATCTACTGTGAAAATTCATTATACTTAGCTGAATGTATACTGCAATAATGGGCTTTCAAATATGTACATAACCTGTTATCTCATCTTGAAGGCCTGGCAAAACACCAGAAAGGCAAGCCCAGAGTAGCAACCAAATTCCTGATTATTTCCTTTGAACTTAGGACCGAAGGACTCTGATTACTCCTTCCCCACCGAGTCGTGACTCCCTGGCAGCAGGTATCAGCCTCTTTCGTGCCCTCAGAGAGCCAGATGTGGCCTCAGGCACAGCACAGACTGAGCAGGTTTGTATTACTGACAGATTAAATAGGAAATTCTTATCCATCTATGTATTTAACAAGGCAGCTTAGTACAGAACCACAAAAACTTGCATTATATTTTGAGAATCAATTCTCAAACTTCCTATGGTTCATTATGATTTACTTGCTGTGAAAAGGTGTCTGAATTGGACAGATAAAATCAAGGAACTACACATACTATAATTTCTTATAAATCATGAATTTTCATCATACACTTTCTAGTCCCAGAAGTGTTTCCAACGTAACTAGAGATGTATTTTATGGTTGTATTCTTTGGTTTTATTCACAGTAACTGTTTAAAGCCACTCTGGGACTTAATGTACTTCATTATATTCTGAAATAAAACAGACTGAACTTATGAATGAAAATCATTGAACACTTGTTTTTGACAAAATCATATGGAACGATGAATGCATCCACACTGAGATTGTACGAGGAAACTGTGCCTGACACAGCCTCCACCAGGTGGTCCACAATAGAGACAGCAAATGTGTTCTTTTTGTCAACTCTGTGCTATCAACAGTTCATGTGTTAAATGCTTAACTCGCCTTTGGGAAAGCAAGAGTGCGGGCTGCCTCAGCTCTCTCCTCCAATACTCTTCAAGATCTGCTGTCTACTTTTGCCTCCAGTGACCTGGCAAGGTGAAAGCTCTCGCAGAGCACCTGCCACACACTGTGCCCGGCAGACTTTCTCTTCTAATTGGACAACAAGCCTCTAAGGTAAACATTAGTGTGTGCACTCCACAGGCAAGAACACAGACGCACGGAGTGCTGCGTGCTTCTGTTGGTTCCTTTCGCAGCCAGCTGCAGGAAGGCAAGCGCACTGCCTGTCCTGAACGCCGTCAGACACATTCCCAGCCCTAAGTCAACACCCTGTCATAAGTAACTCAGAAAGTCCCTCCAGACAACCTGTGGAGTTGTGCTCTTCCCAACACACATATGCACATATGCATGCATGCACATACACACACATGTATGCATGTGCCATACATGTTACCCATAAAAAAACTGACTCACCTGCCACTTGGACTCTTTTACAACTTTCCACAGCAAAGAGTCCCTCAGCTGCCTTTTCGGAAGCCCCTCTAGACTTGGTATCATAGAAATTACTCTAGAATTGCCATTGTACCTAACTGGCTTTATTTCTTTGAAAAAATAACCAAATCGCCCTGGTCTAGATGCTTTAAATGTGAGTGGTTTTTAATGATCATCTTTGTGCTCTGCTGTTTTTAGTTTTGCTTTTTTTATATTACAAGCTTGTTTTACTTTTGTAATCACTAATTAAAATCAGGTATAAATACTGAAGAACTAGATAACAGATCCTTAAGAATGCCGACCTGTCACTTGTACCACTGTCTTAAATCTAATGTAGTTTAGGGTCAAGTGCAGGCTAGCTGCAGGAATGGAGACTAAATGTGTCCCTTGGGACCAGGGAGTTAGCTCTGTGGCACAAGTGCCTGCCTAGCAAGTGCTAGGTCGTGAGTTCAAACCCCAGTCCTGCAAACAAATAAAATAAAATAAAATAAAATGTGTCCCTCTCCTCACAAGCATGGAGACCTTCATTGTGCCAGGTGCCATTCAGCCAATCAAGATGCTCCTAAGTAGAGCCTAGGATTAAAAATTGTTGAGTGTGGTATAATAAATGCAAGGTCCTCCAGCCCCCCTTTAACTACAATCTTGAAAATACGAGCTTATCAATGGAAATTTCACTAGGGAAAAAAAACAAAACCCATTTACATACCAAGCACAGAGAATTTTAAGTCAGTGCTATCCATTCAAGTTAATAACATTAAGACCCTAAGGAGTCTCCTAATCTCAGATCTGTCAGAAAGTAGTAAAGATAAGCAAAAACAGAGACTTGCTAGACAACATTCATTTCATTTAATTTGTTAAAATATCTTCAACAGAAAGCCACTGAAAGATTCCTGAGTGGTTTAGATAACCCAAAAAGGTTCTCTGAAAAATAAGAAACCATTTTCAAGGTAATAAACAATTATGAGGAAAAAAACTTTCTAGGACAATTGTTCTCAAACTTTCCTTAGCCATCATAAGATCTTTACCCGTTTTGCCCAGAGGCCAAACACAGAAACAAGCCCTGCAGCAAAGACAAAACCAACAAAGAGTCCTGGGAAACCCCGAGACTTCCCCGTGTGTAGACATTTAAAAATGTTCGCTTTTCCAATGTGTATAAAAAGTCACTTTCGCCAACCTGTTTTTCCTCTCCCTTTATTTTACATTTTGCCCATGCCCATGTAATCCTTCCTCAGTGTTTTCCTTTTTCAGTGTCTCAGGTAGGGTATCACTGTCCAATAAAAAGACCTCAAAGAACTCTTCAAAGATATTTAACTGAAAAGCTCATGAAGAAACTTCCTAAAACATGTACAGTCTTTGAAGGGTAAAATGATAGTCATACTGTCCGCTGATAAATGATTCTTACTTCACAGAGATTTAAATGCATCTGCATTTCAACTTGCTTGCCAAGATGCATTAAGGCTTCTCTGGCATTGAAACAAGTTGGAGAACCACAGCTTTGGAGTAAAAACCATCTCCCACGGGGCACCATCTCCATGCCCCTCCCACCGAGGCTTACACACAGGCTATCAAAGAAAACATCTAAGTAGGTCAGCCTCTAAGGAGATAAGCACTGACCAGCAGGGCCAGGTTCCTTGGCTAGAAAGCACTGCTGGAGTCTGCATGCATACCCTGCCAGGAAGCCTGGCTAAAACTTCATGAGTCTGCAGTAGTCTGGCAGAAAGTGGTTCCAGACTCCATCCTAGGTTTTCTACCATGCAGTACTGAACATGGATGGAAAGATGTGTATCCAGGGCAGGGTCTTTGGGAAGGCTGTGAGCCTTTCCACTGACAGAGGGTAAGTACTGTTCAAATGATGCCCTGCTTGCAGGATTAAAACAAGATGAACCAGGACAAGCAGGAAATCAGAAATCTACCAGGCAACTAGCTGTGGGGTACACTAAACAAACAGGGCTCCCACAGAAGAGAGTGCCACATGCTACATGACTTGCTTCCCCATTAGATCTCCATTTAATCAGTATTACTTCAGTGACTATCATTGTAATCTTACTGGTTGACCAGTTTTGTCCCACCTCACACCTACCTTGTGATTTCCTGGTTACCCAAGCAACTACACTTGTAATCTTATTAGCTGATTGTAGTTTTGTCCCACCTTAAATCAGCCTAACCTCATGGTTTTGCTCTACAAAACACCCTTGAGAAAAGGGGTCCCTAAGACCATCCACTCAGGACCTCCTTCTATCCCTCTTGGACAGAATCTTTCTTTTCCCCAATAAATATTTCCACTCTTAACCTCTGTTGCTCCTAGAATTCATTTTCTGATTTCAGAGAACGTGAACTTGGTGTATCTGACCTCTAGCAGTATAGCAGGTTGGGAGTTATGTTTCCATTATAGTATTTGGATTATTTGGGGGTCCTCTATCATCCTATATTACTACCAGTTTGACTCAATCCAGCCCACAAAATCCTGAAAATAAAACAATGAGCTGATGTGAGATTGGATGGCTAAATTACATTTAAAACAATATAATTTGTTAAGTGTGAATGTATAAAATTGGTTAAAAAAATCCAACCACTTCAAGGACTTCTTTCTAAACTATAGGCACAATGACTAGTATACTTCTTCACTCATTATCAGTAAACTGATAATGCCAATGAAAGAAACAATGATCCTGGCACCTTATACACAATGCCCACACAACTGATTGTTCAAAGTAAGGTTTCTCAACAGGCTGGGCGTGGTGGTGCACACCTGTAATCCCAGCACTTGGGAAGCTGAGGCTGTAGAACTGGTGTGAGTTCAAGACCAGCTTGGGCTATAAACATGAACTCAAGGCCAGCCTGGACTGCATAGCGAGACCCTGTCTCAAAAAGAGATAGATAGATAGATAGATAGATAGAAAGAAAGAAAAAAATGAAGTAAGGTTTCTGAGAGTAGAAAGGGGTGATAGTTACTAACTATACTAATTATATGAGTTAACAGGAGTAAACCAAGCCTATTAATCAAACCAGAATAAAACACTTTTTCAAGACACAGGAGTAGTACAGCTGCTTGTCAAATGGCTTCTGAAGCAGGCTCACCACTTAATGGCAAAAGAAAACAGTATGTTTCATTTGTGTCAATATATTCATCCATCCTGGTGGTAACTCATTGAAAACCATCCTCCATGTGGTGCTTTGAAGGAGCCAGAGCCAGGTGAGAGGTGGTTCCTGACCATGAGGAATTTAAAGCCATCAGGGATGACCAGGTAGCAGTGCAGGTATTAGAGACTTGCAGGTGACCAAGGAGGCAGGGAGCTGGGATTTCATAAGCAAAGATGAGGCAAGGGCATTGCCCACCTCCGAGAAATAAGGAGTGAGGGAAGTGGTCCAGAAGCTCAAGTAGGCGGCAGAGAAGCTTGTAATTGGCTAGGTGACAACTCTGAGCCTCAGAGTCCTGCTGGAAACAGTTTGAGCAACATACAGTTTCAGGAGAAGTTTTCCTGCCGCAACATAGGCTGCCGCCAGGTACTAGGCTTCGCCAGCAATTTGCGGTGAATTGTAGTGGAAGCAGTCGAAATAAAAAGTGCATATTTTCCTTGTCTTCATATGTAAGGACGAAAAATGATTTTTGTACACTAATCAATATAGCTTAACACTATTTTAAGAAGTTAGATTTGTATGCAGAAAAAAACAAGGAAACTATAGCACACTGAAATAGTGACAAGATCTTGACAAACGCGGAAACCACGCGGTTTACCTGTTACAATCTTGAACGCAGCCACTGCAGTTTCCTTCTTTTAGATAACACGCTGCTCTATTTGAGTATAAGATACTTAGGTCACCCGCACTTTCACTTCCTAAAATCACATGGAATTAAATACAGTTAAAATCCATCAGCAAAATCACAATTTGGCAGAATCACAAGACGACTGCGGGCTCAGTGACACTGTGGGCCTTTACC
This sequence comes from Myocastor coypus, assembly GCA_004027025.1. NCBI lineage: Eukaryota > Metazoa > Chordata > Mammalia > Rodentia > Myocastoridae > Myocastor > Myocastor coypus. Next base: position 41,223 of record PVJA010007168.1, on the reverse strand, counting down.
GCCGGTCCTGCTGAGGTAGCGGGCGCCGGCTGCACCGCAGTGGCCCGGGGTCCCCCAGATCGGGCGGCGCCCCCTCCCGGTCCGCACGGCGCCCCCTACCTGCAGGCTCCAGCTGCTCGATCGCCGCGGAGTAGCTGCGCACCGCCTCCGCGAACTGCCCGCCGCGGAATTGTGCGTTGCCCTGGTTCTTCAGGCCAGCGGGGTCGACGGGGGCGGAGGCAGGGGCAGGGGCGGGGGCCGCCGCGGGGACCCCGGAACTCCCCGCGCCGCCCGGCTTCGTGGGGGCCGGGCTCCGCCGCGCGTCCCGTCCCTGCCGCCCGCCGCCCTCGGCCCGGCCACTCGGCTTCCTGGCGATGTTGCCCATGGCGCGCGAGGCCGCTGCGGAGACAGCACAGCCGGGCCGGCTCTGCATCACCGGGACGGGCGGAGCCGCGACGTGCCCAGCCCCGGCCCGAGGCGCTTCCCGCGGACAGGTCCGGGCTCCCCGGCGCGGATTTAACTCTTTAAACCCTGAAGGGCTCGACAGTTTAAACTGGCGGGGGGAGCCTATCCTCAGCCCACCCTGAGGGTGCTCAGACGCAGGAACGAACTAAGGAAGGAAAGGCCGAATGAATGAATGAATGAATGAATGAATGAATGAATGAAATTACTAGAACTTGATGGACTCATGGGCGGCTTCCTTTAAGGGATCCTTTCCGTATTTGAAAGCACTGCCAGACGGAAAAAATCATGGGAACACAAAAGTCAAATAATTTTTAAGTTATGTCCAAGTAAATTCAGCAAATAAGTCACATGAAACAGGCCCTTGTTTTTAAGGCTTAAATAGGGGGGCCCTAAATACAGTATATTTTCCATTCCAATGCATGATTGAAAATTTTCAGTTATGATAACCTTAATAACTGATGACTAAATCTTTTTTTAAATATAAAAAGCATGTATATTTCACTGATAGATGTCATAAATATTTAAAACAAACCAATCATTTCAGGGTACTGGTAAGCTCTTCTTTTTTTTTTTTTTTTTTTTTTTTGTCTTTTTGAGACAGGGTCTCACTATGCAGTTCAGGCTGGCCTTGAGCTCACTTCGGTAGCGCTCAGGCCAGTCTCGAACTCACACTGATCCTCCTGCCTCAGCCTCCCGAGCGCTGGGATTACAGGCGTGCGCCACCACGCCCGGCTTGGTAAGCTCTTAAATACTTGGTTTTCTCTTTTAACCAGTTCTAATCTCATTTTCCATTTTCCTTCATGAATAGTAAGGCCAAGATTTGAAGGATAAAAGCAACACAGACATATCTGTGAGTATCAGTGGATGATGGGTCATCTACAAGTGAGGTGTAGAAACAGTGCTTGGTCAGTTGAAGAAACAGGATTGCTGCAAGCTCAGACCAGCCTAGGGTCTACAAAAGTGAGCACAAGGCCAAGAACCTGTCACACGAAAGAAAGAAAGAAAGAAAGAAAGAAAGAAAGAAAGAAAGAAAGAAAGACAGACAGACAGACAGACAGACAGACAGACAGAAAGAAAGAAAGAAAGAAAACAAGAAAGAGCCGGGCGTGGTGGCTCACGCCTGTAATCCCAGCACTCGGGAGGCTGAGGCAGGAGGATTGGTGAGAGTTCGAGACCAGCCTGGGCTACAAAAGTGAGCTCAGGACTAGCCTCAACTGCATAGCGAGACCCTGTCTCAAAAAGACAAAAAAAAAACAAGAAAGAAATTATAATATAGCAGACTAACATCTTACTTGAGTCATCAACCACTTATTAAAACAATTAAGATATTTTGTTATAGAAATAAATCTTGGATTGAACCCAGTGGGGCGTTTGAATACTGCAGGGCTGCGGCATTCACTGGCATCTGCTCCTGTACTCGCCCATAAGCACAGGTCTGCAGCCACAGCATCAGTGGGCAATTTAGCATTATTATTTTAGTGTTATTATTTTCCACCCCTTTATATAGTGTCCTCTCATGTCTGACCAGCATTACCACCAAAGCTGCAGTGTATTTAGAATTTAATATGTGCCAAGACCTTAGGTACACTAGTATTAATCCCCATGCCCACAGCCAGTGGTATAACATTTCCACTTTAAGATGAGGCAAGAGAGAGAGACACAAGGAAAAAGCTAAGGACTTTACTCAAGAACAGAGCTGGAAACTAGCATGACTGGACTCTGAGCAAAAATTGAAATATCCCTCGATGAGGCAGTCCTCAAAAGGTGCAGAGATGGTATCACAAGCCTGTAATCCCAGCACTTGGGAGGCAGAGGCAGAAGGATCAGTGAATTTGAGGCTACATGCTAAGGAGTTCAAGACAGTTCAGACCCTGTTTCTATAAGGGGGGAGGGCAAACAGAGGCCCAAACAAAGAAAACCTCTGACTCTTTTTGAGTGTTGACCTATCCATGGGACACTGAAAAGGGGCAATACAGGGAGTGGCACCATATGTAGATCAGAGGGGTGACCTTTTTTAGTGAACTTCAATTGACTTGGGAGCTGCCAACATGTAAAGGATCCTCCGAGTTTGAAATGGTATCACCAGGGCTTCCAAAGGATCTTTAAGAAATACTACTTGCAGAGTAAACAGAGGAAGAATCTAATGGAGATGGAAGAATGCATAGAGAGAAAAACCAGGGAGCTGTATAAGCCTCAGAAACCAGGAATATGTTAGCAAGAAAGGAGTGGCCACAAGCAAAGATCTGAAGGAGGCACAGCCAGTAGTGTGGCCTCGGGTGGCACAGCTGAGTAGCTGGAAGATTGAAAAAAAAAAAAAAAAAAATTCACGATAAAATACGAGCAAGCTTGATTTAAAAAGACATTAAAAGGATCATATATCATGACACCAAGTGGGATTTATCTCAGGAAACCAAATATAGCTCAGAATTAGAAAGTTAATATTAGAATATCATATTAACAAAACAATGGAGGAAAAAAACTACACTATCATCACAATCATCGCTGAAAAGACATTTAACAAAATCAAACACCCTTTCATGATAAAAAAAAAACACTCAGAAAACTAGAGATATGAAATTCCTCTAGAGGGGTCAGGAAATAGCTCAGCAGAATAAGCGCCTACCTGGCAAGTATAAGGGCTTGAGTTCAATCCCCAGTCCCGCAAAATAAATAAATAAATATTAGAAATTCCTCAAGATGAAAAAGTATGGCTTAATGATCTAACTATAACATCTAAAAGATAAAAATCTTAGAAGAAAATATAGGGATAAGCCTTCACAATCCAGGATTTAACAATATGTTTTTAATTATGACATCAAAAAAAGCAAGCAACAAAAGAAAACATAGATAAATTGGCCAACAACAAAGCTAAGGCATTTGGGTAGCCATGGTGTTACATGCCTGTAATCCCAGTACTAAGAAAGGCTGAGACAGGAACATTGCCAGTCTTGACTAGCTCACTTAGTTACTTAGCAAGTCACTGTCTCAAATGTCTCAAAGGGATGTTTTTCACATCCCTCTGTAAAAAGGGATAAGACTGTAACTCAGTGGTACAGAGCCCTTGGTTCAATTCCTACTACCTCTAATCAATTAACTTAAAATAATTTGAGAACCAAAGTATCAAGACAGTAAAAAGAAGAAGCAAAATCCTATAATCCTAGCACTGATTAGGCTGACACAGGAGGATCACCATGAATTTGAGGCCAGCCTGGGTTATATAGTGAGTTTAAGGTCAACCTGCATTACAGAGCAAGACTCTGTCTCAAAAACAAAAAAAGAAAAAAAAAAAAAAAATACAGAGTAAGATTTTAAAACCAAAAAGAAAAGATTTTAAATCCATATATCCATCTGATAAGTATCCACAATAAAGGATACTTATAATTCAAAAATTAAATGACTACCCAATTAAAAATGGATAAAGAACTTCAATAGATATTTTTCACAGAGGATATACAAATGGCCAAACTCACATGAAACAACTTTGCTCAACAGTCATTAGGAAGATGCAAGTCAAAAACCGTAAGGAGATCAGCTCACATTGGCTATCATGATCTATAATCAAAAACATAGACAGGTGTTGGCAGGAATTTAGAAAAACTGGAACCCTCCTACAGTGCTAGAGGGAATATAAATGGTGTAACCACTTTGGAGAGCAGTGTGCGCTTCCTCAAGACATTAGACATAGTTACCACATAGCCCAGTAATTCCGTGCACAAGTATATACTCAAGAAAATTTAAAACATTTGTACACACACACACATACACACAATTGTACATAAATGTCCATGAAGCTTATTTATCAACAGCTCCAAAGTAGAGACAACCGAAATGGCCATCAGTTGACGAATACCATTTGTACACAAAAAGTTATGAAATATCGACGTATGTTGCAACGTGGATTGCCTTTGAAAACACTGTGCTAAGTGAAAGAAGACAGATGCAAAGATGATTCACTTATATGAAACATTCAGATGGGCAAATTCATGGGGACAAAAGTAGATTCTCGACTGGGCTAGAAGCCAAGGGAAGGGAAAAATGGGGAATTACTGCTGACAGGCCTGGGATGTGTTATGGGGGATGCTGATGAAAATGTTCTGGAGCTAGATAGGGATAGCTGTACAGCTTTGTGAATATACAAAAATCCACTGAAACTGGGCTGGTGAGATGGCTCAGTGGTTTAGGCAAGCTTAGGCAACCATAAGGACCATGGTTTGGTCCCCAGAATCACATGCTGCGCTAGCACCACCCCCAGGGCAGGCTGAGAAGGCCATTAAAAAAAAAAAAAAATCCACTGAAACCAAAAAGAATGAAATAGATCTACAATTTTTAAAAGTGATTTTTAACTCACCCTAAATAGTAAAATATGTGTTTTTTTTTCAATTATGGCCAATTAGATAGGAGAAAAAAATATTTAATTTTCACTTTTTATTAATAATGAAATGTTAATAATCATTTCTATTTCTTCATCAGGGATTTGTGTGTTCCTGGGCTTTGTGCATCTCTGTATTGGTTCCTCACCTTTTTCTTATTGTTTTATAAAAATTATTCTCTTTATATGGTTAATAGCCCTTGCCACTTTTCCTGGTTTGTCATTTGCCTTTTGGTTTTTATGGGGCCTAATATACAAAAATTTCACATATTTTATTTACACAGTCAAACCATTTGCCTTTTGTTAGTCCCTGCTTTCTGCCCTCCACATCCTGCCATTCCTAGGGCAAGAGAAATCGTTCACTTTTATTCTTCTGCTTATGACTGTTTGGTTTTTTTCTATTTCACTCATTAGTGGAGTAAAAGCAATCACATGAGGGGAGAACCTAGATGCCTGCTTTCCTGGTGGCCACTCCCAGACCCCAAGGGAGACAGACAGTGAGTACCTGTCTCTGACAGCTACCACTAGAAGATAATGGCCATTTCTAAATGATCTCTGTCAAGCAAAAAAGCCATAAATAGACAGAAAACTTCTGAGACAGTCCACAAACTCAAAACCCCAGATCTAACCATCCTTCAAAAGTAAGCAGGTATGGTGGGCACACACCTGTAATCCCAGCACTTGGGACGCTGAGGCAGGAGGATCAGTGTGTGCTCAAGGCCAGCCTGGGCTACAAAAGTGAGCTCACGGCCAGTCTGAACTGCATAATGAGACCCCGTCTCAAAAAGACAAAAAAAAGTAAGCAGGTGTTTCCCACTCCCGCCCCCTTTATTCTTTGTACAGCACTGGAGAGTAAACCCGGGACCTTCCCATGGCTACATTCCCAGACTTTTTTTACTTTTTCATTAGAGATAGGGTCTTGCTAAGTTGCCTATACAGAACTCAAACTATTATCCCGCTGCCTCAGCCTCCCAGGGTGAGGTGTTCCAGTCCTTAGAAGGCTGGGTGAGGAAAGCTGGCCAACTGGCTTGGTCTCAGTAGCTGCCAGACAGCAAGCGGCAGTGTAACTTTCTGTTGTTAAGCTGAGCCCACAGTTATGATGCCCCTGGGTCCAGCCCAGCCACGCAGAGCTTATTACAGGAGCAGCAGTATCACCTAGGGTTACAAACTGCTGGGACTGTTGCATTTCCTTATGACTTCCTGGACCAGGAGAGTAAACATTCCTTCTGGGAATGTGGTGGGATGGCGCACTGCACACAAAGATTCCAACTTGGTAACTTCCGTCTGGGGTGTGACGTTTTTCCTAAAAGTAGCTCAGGTTGCTTCACTCCTATGCAGTGCTCCAGGGCTTTGTACTAGAAATCCACCAATGCAAGTAGGCAGGGGGAGAATACCTGGTTCAACAGAGTTCATTTCATCCTGGGCTGAAAGGATTACCTCTGAGTTCCCAGCTACTTACTCCATCTCATCTTTATTTGCTTTTTCTGATAGAAGGAAACTCATTGGCTTGAATATTTATGTTTTTTATATCAAGATGTTTTTTCTGACTCCTGTGTATACATGTTCCCTTACCTATGAATAACTGTGGAGGGACAATGAATGGCAGGATCAGAAACATTCCCTTAAAGGTCTGGCTGTCTGGAGATTTCAGTGGGAATACGACCTCTGTCCTGGGGATCATGTTAGGGAAATTGTCTGTCTCAGACAGGAACAGTTTAACAATTTGATAAGTATTAATGGATTGGGAGCATGTTTTTTTACAACTGGCCTGACCAAGATTTTCTTCTTTCTCATTTTGTTTATTGTATGGTGTTGTAGTATTGTTGTATAGTGTCGTAGTATAGTGCGTTTTTGAGGCAGGATCCAGGAAGGCGTTGACTCATATTCTTTCACCTCAAACTTCTGCATGCTGGCATTACAGGACGCTGAGCTACATTGCCAGCCACCACCCTTCCACTCCCTTTGAGGCTAAGTCATTCTATTGCCCAGGCTGGGCTCCAAAGTGTGATCTTCCTGCCTCAGCCTCCAAGAATGCTGGGGTTACAGGCATGCACCACCTTGCCTGGCTTCTGATTCATATTTCTAGACATGGAAGTAGTACTAGAGGTTGTAAAACACATTACCCTTATCCTGTTTATCTCTGTTGGAGGAAGGCCTTTTACATTTCAAAACTGATCAGATTAGTCTTTAACTCATTCATTTCTAACCTATGCTCTAGCCTTCTGTTCCCCTCTTCAGTTTCTGTTAAAGTTCTCAGTTGTCAGTGGGCATTAAAGTGGGTAAATTTATTTCTTTAAAAATAAAGCCTGGTAATGTTTGACCTGGTTTGGGAGAACCTATACTCTCTTAGTTGACATCCAGTGAACACCCTGAGGGTATGGACTAAAAAGTCACACAAATTTGGAGTTATAGCCCAGTCATCTAACTTAAAATCCATGCAAACATGGCAAACAATCAACAACCTCTCTAAACTTCTGTTTCCTAGTCTACAAAAATAAAAGTAGTGTAGCTCCGAGGATTAATGAAATAATCCATGCAAAGCACATTTGTAGTACTTCAAATGGTATTAATTATTTGGCCCTTTAAAAAAATAAAAAGAATGGAAGGGAAGTTACAGTTAAGATGGAATAAACATATTTCACCCTGTCTTCCCCAAATGTCAGACCCAAGAACTGTCAACCAAGAATCTGATAGCCAGCAAAACCATCCGCCAGAAGATCTCTATGGTTCGGCCTCCCAGAATGCTAGAATTGAAGGCATGCAGCACCATGTCCAGCATGTACATTCTTTTATGACAATATTTACTAAGAATAAATATTCTTGATAAATATCAAGAAAAAACACATTGCACCAGTTGAACCGGTACATGCCTGTAATCTCAGCACTCAGGAGGCTGAGGCAAAAGGACTGCTATGACTCGAGACAAGCCTGGGCTACATAGTGACTTTAAGGACTGAAATACACAGTGAGACCCTGTGTCAAAGACAAAGGAAGGAAGGAAGGAAGGAAGGAAGGAAGGAAGGAAGGAAGGAAGGAAAGAAGGAAGGAAAAAAGGAAAATATCTTGTGCCATAAAACAAACCTTAACAGGAGTCAGGAAGATAGCTCTGTGGCACAAGTGCCTACTTGGCAAGTATAAGGTCGTGAGTTTGAACCCTGTTCTCACAAAACAACAACAACAAAAAAAGAACCCTTAACAAATGTAAAAGTATTGACATGAAGTATATTGTGATCCAGAGAGCAAACTGATCAAGCAATGATCACGACTCATCCAGATGGCTGACACCCGCAAAAGTTCTACAAAATGCTATATATGGTTCCAAGGTTAATCCTGAGGAGATTTGACTGACCTTGTCAGATACATGTTTTGTTATATAGGTCTTGCCTTAGCTTGTCCTTAACCATCCAGCAGAAAAGTTTAACCACAAAACATAAAAAGTAAAGCCAGATTAGTATGCTGAGCTGTAAAAGGCTCAAGTCAACAGCTTCTGACATTGCCACTTCTGCTGACAACCTACTACTATTATGGACTATTAGACTATGCATACAACTATTTTCTCTTAGCTCAATGAGAAGAAATATTTGTACCAATAGTATTTAGGAAAGCTACCATGTCTGCATCTTATATTCTGAACAACTACTATGAAGACAATATGCATTGTATTAATTATTGTGGCTGTCCTACTAACATGTTTTGAAACTGTCTCATTGTTCTTATTAAAAGTAATAAAATTACATATAAAAAAGAAATAAAATTAGAGGGCTGGTGAGATAGTTCAGTGGTCTAAAGTGCCCGCTTAGGCAAGCTTAGGCAAAGCATAGTGACCATGGTTTGATTCCCAGCACTACATGCCACACCAGCCCTGCCCCCAGGGTAGGCTGAGCCAGCCACCATAAAAAAAAAAAAAAAAAAAAAAAAAAAAAAAAAAAAAAAAAAAAAAAAAAAAAAAAAAAA
>PVJA010007168.1:0-32356 GCA_004027025.1 Myocastor coypus | reverse complement strand
CTTAACAAAGGGGAAAGGACTCAGATCAACGTTCCATGCTCTGCTCTGAGAAACTGCCTCAGAAAAAGAGGAGCAGAATTCATATCAAGCAGAAGAGACAAAATAATGAGGAGCAAAACTAATGAAATTCAAAAGGGCTATAAAGCAGTGACAACATCTATGAAACAAAAGCAGGCATTTTTCAAAAGATCAATAATCTCTAGTTGGGCTGGCAAAAAAGAAGATAAAACACAAATTGCTAATAAGAAGAGTGATCATTTCAGACCCACCAGCCATCAAAATGAAAATAAGGAAGTGGCACGAACAATTCTGCACAGAGAAATTCAACTTGAGCAAAATGGACCAATTCCTCAATACTCCCAAACTACTAAGACTCACCTAAGAAAAATTATCCCAGATTAAATAATTTAACATCTTCATCCACTTACACACAAACTACAAGTGAAACTTGTGCCACTGACAAACTTCTACCCAACATCTGAAGGCGAAGTACCATCAGTTCAACACAATCCCTTCCAGAAAACTGAAGGACGATTAAGCAGAAACCCTGAGCTTGCCAGAAGGAATTAAACTGTGTTAAGTAAAAGGTGAGCCCAATTTCTTGTGGATTGACAAGCAAATTGGTAAGCTAAAATTTTCTGTGCAAACAGAAAAATTGAGCCAGCTCATTATACGAGCAAGTAGGTTTTCATATAACCAAAATAGAAAAGACTGTTTACTCTTATCTCCACTGCCATCTGCATGTTTAATTCCACTTTTCATTCTGTTTTCATCTTCTGAGTTTTCTACTTCTTCAATAACCATCCTTTTCCCTTTGGCTTGGGGCTTAGATGTGGGTTCATAATTCTTCAGATTTCTTTCAACCTCTGACAAGATTTTCTGCAATATGACCACACAAATGAAAAATTTTTTTGAGAAAAAAAAGGCTTCCACATAAGAATATATAAAAACATTAAAATATAAAGATAAGACTTTATGGAGACATATTTCTTTTGTCTTTTTTTTTTTTTGTCTTTTTGAGATAGGCTCTCGCCATGTAGTTCAGGCTGGCCTTGAGCTCACTTTTGTAGCCCAGGCTGGTCTCGAACTCGCACTGATCCTCCTGCCTCAGCCTCCCGAGTGCTGGGATTACAGGCGTGTGCCACCACGCCTGGCTTGGAGACATATTTTTAAAAACAGTTTTATTACTTTGATTGTAATTATACATACCCACTATATTAAAAAACAACTTTAGAATAACAAATATATTTTAGATTTTATATTATGGTGTATGGCCCACTTTTTAAGTTAATTTTTACAAGTGGTTAAGATAAAAATGCATTTGCATAGGGCCCAAAAGTTAATATGTAAACGTGAAATTATATAAGGTCATAAAATTAGAAGCGACTTTTCTTGTTTCAAATTTTTCTTAGTAACATTGTTCTGGGCTAGCCTGATAGCTCAGGGGACTGAAGGGCCTGCTTAGGCAGAGCGCAGTCGCTGGGGTTCTATCCGTGGTGTGCTGTGCCTGCCCCGCCCTCTGGGCACACTGAGATGACGATTGAGACTGGGCATGGTGGCATGCACCTGTAATCCCAGCACTTTGGGAGGCTGGAAACAGGAGGATCACTACGAGTCTACAGTGAAGCCCTGTTCTAAATGCAACAAAACAAAACAAACAAAAAACATTGTTCCACTAACACTTAATAACTATAACCATGTATAAAATAAGCACAAAAAGGACACAGTAGATAAAGTAGGAAATCCAATAGATGTGTGTAGAAAAGTAGGGACAGCTTGTCGGAGGGAGGCTCTCCAGCTCTTTCTCCTGTTTTGGACCATTCTGCAAGCAAAGGCACTACACTGCCTCTGTCTAGACAGTCTTTAAGGATGTCTTAAGAAGAGAACAATAACCTTGGAAAATAGAAATGGTCTTTCTCTGGAGACGGCAAAGCAAGTTCATTTTGCTCTCCAGTGTAACAAAGATGCTACTTCCCCCTGAGGCACAGATTGGCTGGTTTGTTTACACCCCATCATAAATGGTGAGCATTTCCTAAATTTGAGATTCCTCCTCCATCATACAAGGCCCCTGGGTGTGCAGCATCCATTTGGGCAGCTCTGTGCCACCCCTGGGAGGAGGGATGACAAGAATGTGAGGTTCTTCTGCTCCATGTGTCAGGAGTAAAAAGTCCTTTATGTCTGACTCGAGGTGTCCTGGATCCTCTGCTAACTCACCTTGTCAGTTTGCAAACAGAGTAAAATCTCAGATCCCTCATGGTCCCTGACGCTTCCCTCTGCTTTTCAGCCTTGATAGAGAGCTCTGTCACTGCATCTGAGTTAGCCCACTCCTGCAGGGAGTGCAGGCCATCCTTGATGCTGTTACTGAAAGACTTCTATGCCATGTAGCTCACCCCTTATCCTACCTAGGAAACTGTTACTCTCCATAATATACTGAGACTATCTCAGGGAATAGCATTGCCTCAAACACTGTAGGAAAGAGAAAAATTAGGTATTTGACACACAAGGGTAAGTCAGTGCTTTTGCACAATTTTCTTTTTAAAGAACTGCTTTCTTCAACTTCTAATCTATGCTAACTTTTCAGGCATATAGGATAATCTCCTTCTTAAAGCTGTAAACTAACTCTCAGTGTGGTTCATTCAGCAAGGTTGATATAATTTTAATATAAATTCTGTAATACAAAATTACAGAATTAGGTAAGTACTTCCTGTACTTACCTTGGCTGAATCATTATCAGGTTCAACCTCCAGTACATTTCTCAAATCTTCTAAGGCCTCCTCAAGCTTGTTTTGATGTTTATAAGTAGTGGCACGGCGCAGAAGGGCTGAAATGGTGCCAAAATAAAAGTAGTAACTTTTAATATATGCCATCATGGTTATAACATATTTTACAAGTCTAGAAATGTAAGCAGCACAGAACACTGTAGGATGTAAGTGTTCCAAGCTTAAATACACCTACTTCCATAACGTTGAATATAAAGCAGCTGGTCTTGTGGTAAGCTGAATAGGCTGCATCAGGCAGCTGTGTCCTTTAATAACCTGGATCCTCTAACAGCCTCTGGTTCTAACCTAATCATAACCCTGACCCTGACCCTAACCCTAACCCTAACCCTAACCCTAACCCTGGCTGCCTACCCTAAGGCAGAGACTCTCTGCCTTCACCCCTTCACAGGCACCACACTGTGCTGCATCACTGGGAAGCTTTTGCTAAAACAGCATTGTGTTGCTTCTTCCCATCAGCTCTACCATTTCACCACTTTCCAAACACTTAGAAAATCCCTCATTGAAATTTACTGTATTACTGGGCAGCCTTTAGCTCTGAATACGGCATGTTAGTAAAACCTACTTAGCCCTTTCTAAAATGACAAGGAGTTTCTTAGCATGGGGACTAAAAATCCTGATGCTCGAGTCAGTTAGGTTCTGAGATTGAGCACAATGAGAATTTGCATCAGATTTTTGGAAAGATTTTGATGTGTAATTTTATGATGATTTAGTGCTGCCAACAAATGCCTTGTGGTCCCATTACTGATCATTATACAATGACAGAACTTCGTCCAATAAGTCCATATGTCAATTTTAAGAATTAGGCTCAATAATTCTAAGAAAGAAATTTATATCTGATATATTTTAATATGCTATTATGTAAAAATTTATAAATTGAACGTATATGACTTTAGTCTTAGGATGAGCCATCAAAACCTGAAGGATAAATCATTTTGTCATCATTTCATGAATATAGTAGCATCGCGCTTTAAGTATACTTGAGCTACTGCCATTGTTACTCAGATTCCCAAAGGGAACTTCCATGAAGAAATATTTATAATGTAACAATTACTATTTGGGGTAGCATCTTTTAAGTTCTGAAATAACTTGATAGTTATGGGAAATTTGCAAAGATAGCACAGAGTTCCTGGATATATTCAATCAGCTTCCCCAAATATTAACACCTTATTCATCCTTTTTGGATGATTAGCTATCTCTATGAATAATCAGGGATTTAAATTCCAAGTTAAATTTGAAATTAAAAGTAAACGTATGGCCAGGTATGGTATACCATGCCTGTATTCCCAGCAATCTGGAGGCTGAGGCAGGAGAATCACTACATGTTTGAGGCCAGCCAGGGCTGTCAAGTGAGTTCAAGGCCAGCCTGAATTATATAGTGAGACCCTGAAGGTCTTACTGTAGAAATTTGACTTTATCTCTAATATGTTTATCTACCAATAGTCTTTAACAGACTCTATTAGCAATACAAAAGCATTCAACAGCTAGTTTACCCTTTATGTTTCCGGGTTCTAACTCCAAGACCTTTTCACAATCCTGAAAAGCACTATTCCAGTTCTGCAATTTGATTGCTGCTTGAGCACGATTGTTATAAGCAGCTATGGTAGGGTGTGCAGATATACTCCTAAAAAACAAACAGTTATTGGCAACAAGCATAAGGATAGGGAAACTCAGTCAAAGTTGAAAACAAATAATCACATCCTGTCAATTGGTGCAAAATAATGAATGAGAAGAATTTAACATCTACCTGACTATGGTTTAAGAAGAAATGCTATGAAGAAATAAATCCCCATATATAGGAAAGATAGAGCACTGGTACATTCAATTTACTAAATCTAGTAACAAATAGATGGCACAAATGGAAAAGTAATCAACATGATCATTAAAGAGCATTCCACAGCCAGCCAAATAGCTCAGTGGATTAAAGCATCTGCAAGTAGGCTCAGGGGCTGAGGTTCGATCCCCGGGCATACTAAGATGGCAATGGAGACTGGGTGTGGTGGTGTGCGCCTGTAATCCCAGCTCTTGACAGGCTGTAAATAGGTGGATCACTAGGAGTCCAATCTAGTAGTAAGACCCTGAGCACCCTGTGACCCCTTCCTAAAATAAAAGAAAGATCATTAAAGATCATTACAGGGCTGGTGAGATGGCTCAGTGGTCTAAAGCATTTCCTTAAGCAAGCTTAGGCAACCACAAAGGACCGCAGATCAATCCCCAGCACTACATGCTGAGCCATCCCCTCCCCCAGAGCAGGCTGAGCCGGCCATAACATTAAAAAAAAAAAAAAAAAAAAACCCTTAAAAAAAAAAGATCATTACAGATGATTTAATTATTTAATTCTAAGGAAGCATTAGTGATTCTATAAGCATAGTTTATAGAATAATATTTGAGGAATTTCATCTATGTTTTATAGACCATAAGAACTTTTGAAGTTCATACAAGTATTTATTGAATATTAGCCATGAAGCCTGTATTCTGCTGGGAACTGAGACCAGAGTGGTGGAATGGGACTCTGCAGATGCCGATGAAGCAGATTTACACTTGCCTCAGTTACTCTTTTCTCGTTACTGAGACAAACACCTGACACTCAAAATGAGGGAAGGAAAGGTTTACTTAGCTCACCCTTACTGGAGGTTTCAGTCCATATTCAGCTGGCTCCAAAGCAGACATGGCAGAGGGCAACCTTCCATGGTGGTGGGCAGAGAGCAAGAGCTCTGGGAGAGAGCTTGCAGCTGCTCAAGCAGCTAACTTCTCTTCCTGCCTTACACTGAAATGCAGATCACCTGCCCCAGGGGAGGAGCAGCACCCATTTCCACAATAATCAATTACAAATACCAGAAGCTGCCCCACCTGCCCTGTGACTGCAACAGGCTTTGGGGGGACACCTATACACAAACCATAACAACACTATATTTTGACAGGTCCTGTGAAGGAGAGCCCAGACTGCTACAGGAGCCTCTGAATTGATGGGGTGGCTGTAATGGGGACAGACCTCATTAACTAGATTTCCTAGGAGGCCAAAGAATATTTTGGCTGCTGTGGTAGTATATGTCTGTAATCCCAGCACTTGTGAGGCTAAAGTAGGAAGATTGCCATGAACTTGAGCCTAGCCCAGGCTACATAGTGAGTTCCAGGCCAACCTGAACTACACAGAGACCCTGTCTTTAAAAACAAAAAAGTCTTTAAAAGAAGTAAGGCATAGACTAAATTCTAACAGGTAAATTAGAAGGAGCTGGGGGGTATGGATTAGTGGTAAAGCCTAACTTGCCTAACATGTACAAGGCCCTGAGTTTGATTTAAAAGGAAGAAAGGGAAGGATGGGAGGAAAGAGGGTCTGACCTCTCTCTCTCTCTCTCTCTCTCTCTCTCTCTCTCTCTCTCTCTCTCTCTCTCTCTGTCTCACTGTCTTTCTGTCTCTCTCTCTCTTTCTTAGAAGGTCTCAGCATTTGACTTGAACTCATGATCCTCCTGCCTCAGCTTCCTGAGTGCAGAGATTACAGCTGTGCGCTATTACGCCTAGAGACTCAGGATGTATAAAGGCCCTGTGGGGGATGAGGTCCAGAAAGTATGCTGCAAAAACTGAGGTCATAACTATTATGCTGTCCAGATTTTCTGTCAAGTTCCTCTCTGTTCTCTGTAAAATAGGAAAGTTGCAACTGCTGTCCAGGTGGGAGGAGGGGGAAGCTTAAGAGGTTTGAAAAAAACACTGAAAGGACAAACAAAAGCGAATTTATAAAAATCACAAGAATAGATCTTTCAATGATTAGCATTCTCTGGGCTGGCATTTGTGTCATCTATTTGTTATATATATATGTATATGTATATGTATATATATATATATATATTAGTATTCTCACATAGACTATTTAGCTTAGTTATATTTTTCCAATAATTAAAATAGTATTGTTTAAACAGCAAGTTTAAATGACCACAAAAACTTTCTTACCTTGTATAATACATGACAGCCTCTTCATAATCTCCTGAGCTGAAAGCTTCATTTCCTTTCTCCTTCTCACGAGTAGCAAGAAAACCCTTTTCCTTCTCAGTGAGACCTAGAGATAATATTCTCTGTTAGATGTGAAAATACAGTGCCATAGAAGCTTTAAATCCAAGAAGTTTTTTAAAATTGTTTTTCAGTGCTAGGGATGGGACGTAGGGCACGGTGCACAGGTGCTCTCCTGCTGAGCACCCAAAGGTGCTTAAGTTTAGCTCAAGTAGAAAATCACAAATTAGCCAGGCATGGTGGTGCATGCCTGTAATCCCAGCACTTGGGAGGCTGAGCCAGGAGGATCAGTGCAAGTTTGAGACCAGTCTGGACTACAAAAGAGAGCTCAAGGCCAGCCTGAACTGCGTAGCGAGACCCTGTCTCAAAAAGACAAAAAAAAAGAAAGAAAAAAGAAAACTATAAATTAAACAAAGCATAATATAGAAAGCTTTCTTAAGTTCAGGAAATTTAAAAACACATTGAGAATTTTTAAAATTTAGCTTTTTTATGACTAGCTTGGTCATTCCCTATGGACTTGATCATCTTTTTGTTGTAAAGCAGAATGAAAAACATGTTCATAATTTACAAGAAAGAAATGATTAAGAAAAGTAATAAAAACAAATGAATCACAGTGGGAGAAGCAGACTTATTTTCAAGCCTTAATAAATCTACTTATTATAACTTTTTCACATAAAGTTAAGTAGTTACCAGATACAAATGAACTTGTTAGGCACAGCCAACTTCATGGAAAATCCTTTTCTTTTTTTAGAACTGGGGATTGAACTCAGGCCCTTATGCTTGCCAGGTAAGCGCTTATTCTACTGAGCTATCTCCCCAGCCCCATGATTTTTTTTTTTTTTTTTTCCTTTTTTCGGTATCAGGGACTGAACTCAGAACTTTGCGCTTGCCAGGAGAGTGCTTATTCTACTGAGCTACCTACCCTACCCCTCGTTTTTTTTTTTTTTTTTAATGTATTTGGTACATGATCTCACCATGCAGCTCAGACTCATAGTGATCCTCCTGTTTTTAGCCTCCCCAGTTTGGAGATTACAGATATGTGCCACCACACCTGGCCTTGGTGGCCCGGCTCAGTGTGCCCAGGGGCAGGGCCAGCAGAGCATGTGGTGCCAGGGATTGAACCCTGGTCCCTGAGCTTACCTAAGTAGGTGCTTAGTCCAGTGAGCTAACTCACTGACCCTGAAAATCCATAAATTTTAAATAGAAATGTGCAATACTCAAGGACAATTTCTTTTTTTTTTTTTGAGACAGGGTCTCACTGTGCAGTTCAGGCTGGCCTTGAGCTCACTTTTGTACCCCAGGCTGGTCTCGAACTCACAGCGATCCTCCTGCCTCAGCCTCCCGAGTGCTGGGATTACAGGCGTGCGCCACCACGCCCGGCCTCAAGGACAATTTCTTTAGGTTGACAGCTGTTATTACCACTAGAAAAATTTAAAACTATTAAATTAATCTTATTTTCTATTACCTGCTGTTTCTATTCTTGTCTCAATTTTAGATAAATGTGCCTTGTTGTCTATTACAATCTTTTCTTTATAATCTTCATCGATTTTTGAACATTCCTTTTCCACATCAAATCTTAAATGGAGAAACAAAAATGCTGAAAAAGATTAGTATAGGCAAGAGAACATTTAAATTACACTTTGAGTATCCCTAATATGAAACACTCAGGACCAGCAAAATAAATTTTTAGCATTTGCATATGCAAAACAAGATAACTTGTGGATGGGACCCAAATCACAATGCAAAATTCATTTATGCTTCATATACAACATGTAAACACAGTTTGATCAAATTTAATACAATATCCTAAAAAAATTTATACAAAAACCAAAGTTTCAGAGCATCAAATTTTCCATTTGTGGTGTCATGTCAATGCTACAAAGTAAGTTTCACATTTTGGACCATTTCAGATTTTTGAATTAGGGAGGCTCAACCTGCACTGTGCCTCTGAACACATATTTATTTATTTATTTATTTATTTATTTATTTTATTTATTTATTTTTTGTCTTTTTGAGACAGGGTCTCACTATGCAGTTGAGGCTGGTCCTGAGCTCACTTTTGTAGCCCAGGCTGGTCTCGAACTCGCATCAATTCTCCTGCCTCAGCCTCTCGAGTGCTGGGATTACAGGCGTGAGCCACCACACCCGGCTATCTGAACACATATTTAAAGCATATAGAATAGCTTTGTTTTTCAAGTCATGTGCATTCTTTCTTAAGAAAACACACCATTAAGAAAAGCTTTAAATATTAAACAGGTCTAACCTGTTCAGAATGCTGACATTAAAATTATCACTAAGCTCTCTTCATTTAAAATATTTATACTTTTTTTTTTTTTTTTTTTGAGACAGGGTCTTCCTTTGCAGCCCAGGCTAGTCTTGAACTCACAATGATCCTCCTACTTCAGCCTCCTGAGTGCCGGGATTACAGGCATGTGCCACCACACCCAGCAAATGTTTATACTTTTTAAGAAAGTTTGGATGGGCACAAAGAGAGTAATAATTAATTGAAAATACTTAGACTAAATATGTTCAGTATTCTGCTAAAATAATTTGGTACTTGAATATGTTTAGGTTTATAATAGTTATTAAAATTATAGCATATAATGATAAAGAGTTTTTCAGTGAAAAGTTTATATAAAGAAATGTAAAACAGGGGCTGGGGAGATAGCTCCAAGGCACAAATGCCTGTTGGGCAAGTGCAAGGTTGTGAGTTTGAACCCCGGCCCTGCAAAAAAAAAAAAAGAAATGTAAAACATACTTATCCCACTCTGCATAATCTCTTGGAATTTTCTTTTTAGCTGGTTTACTTTTAGAAGAACATTGTTTCTGAAACAATAAAATCATATTTTATGAGACATTTAATCTAAAAGATTAGCAGGGTTTATTATAAATGCAAAGAAAATAAAATACTGAATTAAGATACATGAATAGAATGAGAAAAAAATAGATAACAACTTAAGGTTATAACAAGTTAAGTATTATTATGTAATAATACATAGCAGGTAAAGAAAGTATTTTAAATTTGTAGTTAATTCTGGGAATAACCTGTATGCTTTGCATATATGTAAAATTTGAAAATGTACATTTTTTCTTTGAATGCATGTGAAGATGGTACATGTATATGACACATCATCCATTTTAATTTTAATTAATTAATTTTTTTTGTCTTTTTGAGATAGGGTTTCATAATGCAGTTCAGGCTGGCCTTGAGCTCACTTCATTGCCCAGGCTGGCCTCCAACACAGTGACCCTCCTGCCTCAGCCTCCCGGTGGATTACAGAGCTGCACCACCACACCGAGCTGCAACACATCTTTATATTTCCCCATGTCCTCCTACCTCACCTTTTTATGAACTGAATTGATTCATTCTTTTAAAGCTTAGACACTGAGTAAACAGGAATAATTGCTTCACTATACCTCTAATAAAGCTGTTTTGTTTGCTTTAACAAATACCCTTCTAGGCTAATTTTATTTAAAAAAAAAAAAAAGAATAAATTCATTGAGGTAACAAACTGATGAAAAGCCAGGGATACTTGCCAACTAAAGGAATTCCCATGCCTTCTCTCCAGCCTCGCTCCCCTACCCCTAGCCCCACTGCCGCTGTGGCCCACCCACCAACGGATCTTTGCTCCCCTCTGCCTGCTAATTTTGCTTTCCAGCAGGGCTACCTGTTTTCTCTTTGTAGCAGGAAACATGTCCACAGCAGGCTGGGATTATGCCATCACCAGCTTCTTCATCAGAGAGGAACAGACTGTTTTCTTTCTACCTTCTGTTAGAGAAGTTCCAGGAAAGGATGATTGGCCACTCTGGTCATGTGCCCAGCCTAGCCAAACACTGGCTTGGTGCAAAGGGGCTCTCTCTTGGTCCCAGACCCACTGTTAAGGATGGACAGGAAGGACAGTTCTGCCCCAGATGGCAATGGGATGGATGCAGACAAAAGCCACTGTGCTCTCATGGAGTGAATCTTCCAGAGCCATATCATTGCACATATGCTAGATATATACTAAGGGAGGTTAACTTTAAAAATACCTATCTCTGTAGTCTGAAGAAAGCAGAGTATAGAACGATTTATAATAAACACAGATGACTCAGCAATATTGGAACTGTCTGAGGAGTACTACGTCTCCTTACGGGCTCAGTAAGTATCATTCGATGCTTGTACTCTATTTCTCAATTATAGAGAAAAGGTTCTTGATGATAAGTTGGTGTTTGGGGTTGAATTCTATCTTTCCAAAAGACAGGAACCTCTCAACTCCTGATCCTTGGGGATGAGACTTTGTGTGTGTGTGTGTGTGGGACTGGGGTTCAAATTCACAACCTTGCACTTGCCAGGTAGGCACTTGTGTCACAGAGCTGTCTCCCCAGTCCCTGATGAGACCTTTTGGAAATCAGGTCTTCACTAGTCAATCTACACTGTCAGCATGACAGGATTAAGACAGCCCCGCAGGGCCGGCCAAATAGTTCAGCAGATTAAAGTGCATGGAAGCAGGCACAGAGCTGGGGATTCAATCCTGGATCTGCTGTGCCAGCCCCGTCCCCAGGGCGCCCTGAGATGTGCCCTGCTGAATGTGCTGTTAGGTCACTCAGACCCTGTAGACCCTATACTCAATACAAAAAAAAAAAAAAAAAAAAAGCTGTTTCTACTGTATTGCCAGCCCCCCTGCCATGGCAAATAACACTGTTAACAACTTTGGTATGTGACATTAGTTTATGTACATAATGGTTAGATCAAGAAATGAAATTTCTGGGGCCCAGTGGGATGGCTCAGTGGTCTGAAGCGCCTGCTTGGGGAAGCTTGGGCAGCTTCAGGGACCTCGGTTCGATCCCCGGCGCCACATGCTGCACCAGCCCTGCCCTCGGGCCGGGCTGAGCCGGCCATAAAAATGAGTGCATAAACGAAGGTTCTGAAACAATAATAAAAATAATAAATAATAAAAAATTTAAAAAAAAGAAATGAAATTTCTGGTTCTATATTTAATTAAAATTTATATGACTCATTATGTTTGAAGAATTAAGCTATACGTGACAAAAAGCTGAATGTTCATTGGTATGTCTATTATATTTATTACAATATGTACATTCAAGAGTCTACATATGAGTCTATCAAATGCTATTGAGCAAACTGTCATCTATGATCATCATCAATCTTTCTACATTTTTAACTCAAATACAATTTTGTAACATTTAGGAAATTGTAATTTTCCAATTGTACTCACACAAAAATGATCAGAATTAGTTTTTAGGTAAAAAAAAAAAAATAGATGCATAATCCATCTGCCACAAATGAACTCCCTGCTTGTGGAGCAGCAGTAACCACGACAAGACTTTCTGTGTGGTGGCCCTGCCCACGCATAAGCCCTTCTCTTCGCATAAAGAATATGAATAAGAAGGGACAAAAGTGTCCCTCCCATTGTTTGTTGACTCTTGATGTTTTCCCTGTATGTTAGGTGCCTGATTTCACTTTGACACCCCCAATAAAAATAGCACTTTTTGCTCTGAAAGGTAATTGTACATAGGTGCCCAGCAGATCTTAACAACTTCCAATATTATTTCTAGGGATAATTCAAAGTTCTGAACCATGTTTCCAAAAACATTTCTCACAGTCTGTGTAAGGTTTATTCCTATTCCATCATTGGTAATAATGGCACTCGTTGCCATAGGAACTTTAAATTCTTCGGCTGCAAACTTCCATGAAATGTGTACTCTCAGGAGCACTCAGTACTTTGTTCGGCAGCCACGGATCTGACATCAGCGTGACCTAAAGGGAAGCTTCAACTGATCCTGGACACACACGCCACCCCAACCCCACTGACATACGACTGCCTGGGCAGGGGAGGGAACGCCACCATAATATTATAGATATTTAAGTTATTCAGAAATATTATAGGCAGTCAGGTAGGGCTGGATCCCTGAGAGGCCAGTGCAGAACACAACACTGTGGCTTGAGGTGCCTGTACTGAAGGTCAGGCCTTGGGACAGAAGACGACTGAACTCATATACTTCTCCTAGGGAGGAAAAGAAGTGATTGGTATTCCAAATGGATGCATTAATTGGCAGGTATCTAAATGCTATACAACTATAATATAACTATTCCTGTTGTAACATTACGGGTTCATCATAGCCGTGTCCCACCTCACACTCATGCTGTGATTGTTCCATTTGATCAATATTACCTAAGTGACCATACTTGTAATCCTATTGATTTATTATATCTCTATCCCACCTGGAACCCACCTCACCTCGTGGCTGTACTCACTCAGACACCATTGAGAAGCAAGTTTGGCAGGCAATGCACTTACAGGGGGCTTTTGTCTCCCAGAAGCTTTCCTCCTCTCAATAAATACTTCCTCCTTTTAACTTCTATTGTTCCTACCATTCACCCTTCAATTTTAGAGAAGATAAACTCGACATATCAGATATCTAGCAGGTTGGGTGTTGTATTTCATTGTATTATTTGAATTATTTGGAGGTTCTGTATCACATTTCTTACTACTAATTTCATGCTATGTCAGCATGGGCAAAGTTTTTGGTATCATGACACTTGTAGACTTCTAAAACAGCCTACTTTTTTTTGTGTGTGGTATCAAGGATCAATCTTGGGACCTTGCACTTGCAAGGCACGTGTTTATGCCACTGTGCTATCTCACTGGCTGGACTTCTGAAAATTACTGGTCATTTGGAGTTATGCTGATTTTCCAAACATTAACATATTTCAGTATACAATTAAAATCATATTATTAATATCTCCATGGATCTCACTAGGAAAATCTCTAAACTATGCTTTGAAAAAATTATAAGAAGCCATGGACTTGGAATGAACTCTTGCGCTAGGTCCTAAAAAAAACAAAACAAAACAAAACAAAACAAAAAATGGAGCCACTCAGGCTAAATGGACTGCACACCACCACCCAAAAACTCTAAGCTTTTCAGAAAGTAGAAAGGGAAATAACAGACATAAGGGAAGGCCCCTCTGCTTCAAGAACAGTAACCTGATGTTCACCAGTTTGTTTTTTATAGTCTCTGTTCTTGCTTGTGACACCTAATAAAAACCAACTACCCTGCCATATGCAAAGGAAGACCTTTTCTAAACTTTTAGAAGGGGTACCACTTCAATTCATGAAACCTTAATAAAACCTGATCTGATCTTTAAATTTATTGTAATTTTGTCTTTTGGTCTTTTGCCAAGTGTCCCCCTAAGGGAATACAGTGCTTTTTTGGTCACAAGTGGGTATTCAACAAATGCAAGGGACAGTGAAAAACCTAATTTGCACTTGGAAGCTGAGATTTTCTCACTGGCAACAAATACTGTCAGACCTTTTCTCCTTAAAGTGACAGGTCCTCTGCTCATTTAGGAAAATGCCCACAAAAGCCCAAGTCTGAGTAACTATAGTTTGTCTTGTTGAACATTCTGATGGGGGAGCAACTCCCCATCAGCCCACTGGCATAAATAAGTTGCCTTCCAAACTCCTTGGTGCAAAACTTTTCATTCCAGTTCCAGTTTTCTGCAACATCTCTTGGTGTGGTGGCCTGGATAGTACTGTGCTGATCCCTTGTTCACTGGCAGAAGCCTGATGGCTGCAGCAGGGTCTTGCCTCCAACTTGAAGAAAGAGAGGGGCACGCCATCTGACTGTTTTCAGAGTCTCTCCTGTGACTTTGGATTGGGATCCCCTGAATGACAGCAGAGACGTTGCTGCACCAATAAGTTTGGGCCCTCATACAAGGTAGGGCTGCCCTGAGATGTCTCTCAGTCAGCTTGGCACTTTATGTCTACTGCATGAGATGAAGGATGAACTGATCTTTCTTTACCTGTGTCAGCCTGTGCTAGTCAGAACAGCTAGCTTCTGTTTCAGCCAGATTTTGCCCATGGGACTGAGAGCTGGGATGTTTTAAACTCTGTGTGCTTGTGTATGAGTGTGAGAATGGGTCATGCCATCTGTGTACCATGGCAAAAGTCCCCCGCAGAGACTCAGAGCTATGAGCTTAACTGGCCCAGATCTTCATGGTGCTGTAGTTTCATCTAATTGGTGATAAAAGGCAAATCAACCTCGGCAATATAGGTTTGACCTGGTATGGGGTTTATACGTCATGCCTGCTAAGACAGAGCA
This sequence comes from Myocastor coypus, assembly GCA_004027025.1. Classification (NCBI taxonomy): domain Eukaryota; kingdom Metazoa; phylum Chordata; class Mammalia; order Rodentia; family Myocastoridae; genus Myocastor; species Myocastor coypus. The sequence goes on along the minus strand of PVJA010007168.1, from coordinate 17,471 downwards.
GCCAGAACCGGCAAGTGCTTGGTGTCTCCTTCATGAGGGGCACCCATCCTTAGTCTGAAGCAACATCAATCAAGGGCGTGCAACACACACTACAAGGAGTTAGTATAGGTGCAAGTCAAGTAAAGTTACCCCTTTGAATGTATTCTGAAAAATTCCAAGGATTTTCAGACAGTGAAAATGAAACACCAAGAGCTAGCTGCCTACTCTCCCTTCTCTGTGAAATTGAAGGGCCGAGTCCATGCCCTAATTGGCCGCCAGAGGGAACTCTAAACTTACAAATTGTTCACCAGGTTTAGGACAAAATAATACATTCTAAACCAAATGACCACCCTGATCAATTTCCTTACATTGATTCCTGGCTTGGACTGTGTGAGAGCCTTCCAACTTGGCTCTGTGCCCATCCTGTCAGGAGAAAGGAACTCTCCTGGTGGTCAAAGACCATAAGCTAGATCATAAGTCTCCTGTACAGGTTACCCCCAAAATGAAATACTTATCCCATCCTGGCTGATGACCCTGATCAAGACTTTCTACCCCTACATGTGAGTGACTACCAAAACCTGCCAGAGCCACCACTACCACCACTCCAGAAGCACCATCCAGCCCATCCACCAGCTCTTCTCCCAGACTCAACTGCTCCAGCTCAACCATCTGTACCATGCCTGGCACAACCTGGTCTCCTGAGTCCCCTGAGTCAAGCCCTGTCTGCTGCCAACTCTACTGGATGCATTTCCAGATGCCTCCTTGAGGATATTCTAGTGGTTAAAGGGAACCCAATAAGCAACCTGCTCCACACTGCCAAACTTTCAGCTTCTAAACTGGAAGCATCATACTCCCTGCTACTCAGAAAAGCCACAGGATGTCATTGCTTTCCTGAGAGTGATCTTATGGACACATCAGCCCACCTGAGAAGATGGCCAACAAATTCTCCCAGCCCTTTTAGCACTGAAAAGCATACTCACATTTTTGAGAGGGGATAGACCTAGCTAAAGTCTCGAGCTCCAGACATCATTGCTGACCCCGGCACTTGGGTAAGCACCATCTTCCCTCCCACCTGTCCAGACTGGGACTTCAGTACTGAAGAAGGCTGTAATGCCATGAGGTTTTATCATGAGACTTTTCTGGCAGGAATAAAGCAGTGTCTTAGTTACTTTATTCATTGCTGGGACAAATACCTGACACTCAAAATGAAGGAAGGAAAGGTTTATTTAGATCACAGTTTGTGAAGGATTCAGTACATATTTGGCTGGCCCAAGGCTGAGCAGAACAGGACAGAGAGAATCCAGTTCATGGCAGCAGAACAGCAACAAAATGGTGACAGAGGTAGTCAACCAAACAGGGCAGCTGAGCAACAGTGCTAGTTTGTCTCTGTCTCTCTTTAAATTACATCATGCTCTCTGCCTTAGCCTATCCACCTCAGGCCACACCTATAATTCCCAGCAGTACTCAGACCCATAATCTCATTAATACTAAAACACATAATCCCAGTGGACCATGCATCAAGTCTCAAACTCTAGAAGTCCCCACCCCATGATTGCATGAGGCTTTGGAGAGACAACTAGACATAAACTATAACAAGGAGGAAAAAAATAAACCTAACATGCCCAAGATTACTGAAATCATCCAAGAACCTAATGAAAACTCTGATAAATTTTATGAAACTGTGAAGCATACAGAACTTATTTTTCATTTGACTCTGAAGCCCCAGAGAACCATCAGATGATAAATTCAGTCTTTGTGACACACTGCACCTCTGATATCTGAAGAAAGATTGAAAAGATTGATGGGTTTGCCAGTATGAATGCCTCCCAGCTGCTTCAGATAGCCCAGACAGTTTTTATGAAACAAGAAAGACAAGAAAAAAGTAAATATGAGGCAGACTGCAGGGCCCACTTTTTAGCACTGATTGTGGGAAAACCACTCCCAGAAAAAACCCAGATGACTCAACCACACTTAGTACTTTGTCTTTGGAGGCAAAGACACAAACAAGGTCTCCCAGAGTCCTCAAGTCAAAACAGGAAGTCTTGGCCTGCTCCCTAGAGCCCCCCTTAGTTAAGTCCTGTCTGCTGCCGGCTCTACTGGACACATCTCCAGATGCCTCCATGAGAGTATTCTGGTGGTTAAAGGGGACCCTATGCCATGGCTCAAACTGGTGTGCATTGGAAAGACAAATATTCCCTCTGCCTAAAAGATCAATAAGTTTTAAAGAACCAAGCTTTCCATAGCCTGACCCCCTGCTCTCAGTTTTCAATGATGACAAATAAGACACGCTGGCTCCATAAGACTGGGCCCCAGAAGCCCACAGTAATTGCTCAAATGGAGGGTGGGGGTGTGTAAAACAAGGACTTCGATAGTGGATGTGGCACTGCTGAACATTCCCTTGTAACTCAGCCTGTTTCTCCTCTGACCTCTGGGAACATTCAAGTGATCAAAGTCACCAGGACCTCACTGAGAAGTTCTGCCATAGCAGAGCCTGTGAGATTGGTGGACATATTTTCAAACATGAGTTCCTATATATGACTGAATGCCCTATTCCTTTCAACCTCCTCTCAAAACTGGTGGTAACTCTTTTGCCCCAACCAGCCAGCGTCTCTCACACTTAAGCCCACTGTTCAGGACTTGATACTGACTCTGACTGTGTCCCCAGCAGAAGAATGGCAACTACATCAATCAGAAATTATCCAAACAGTGTAACCCTGAGACTGCCAAAAGCCTGTTTCCAGGTGGATGGCAGAAGGCTCATCACCAGGGCGAGTTGCCACCCATGGCCCTTTTGTAACTGAACTCAAACCATGCGCTACTCTCATTGCTATCAGACAATATCCAGTCTCATACGAGGCCCAGCTTAGGATCCTACCCCACATCTCCAAGCCAAAGCAAGCTGGAGTCCCAAGACATCGTCAGCCTACCCTGGAACATGCCCCTGCTCCCAGTAAAAAAAAAAAAAAAGGAGACTTCTGTCCAGTAACAGTCCTTCATGTGGTCAGTGCAGCCACTAGGACCCCAGATCCAATAGTCCCCAAACCATACACCCTCCTAGACCTGCTTCCTCCTGCCTGGATGTAAAAGATGCTTTCTTCTGCCTTGTTATGGTTTATGTCTAGTTGGCCACCCCAAAGCCTCATGCAGTCATGGGTGGGGACTTCTATAGATTGAGACTTGACTCATGAGTTACTGGGATTATATGATTTAGTACTGATCTAGAATTTTAGACTTGATCCATGATCCCTGGGATCTTCTTTTCTATGAAAGCCCTCACCAAAAGGAAAGGAGGTCTACATGACAAAACAGGGGCCAACCACAGAGAAATAGGGAAGAGAAAAAAAGAAAAAAATGAAACATTACTCTATGACAGAAGATGACATCTATAATTTTGTGATGTTATTGTTTACCATTGCTAATCTGTAGTTCATTAAATCACATAATAAGATTTATCCTTTGTTCCTCTGGATATATTAAAATTGTTCCTCGAAATATTGTACACTGAATGAGACTTTACTGGCTCATAAAAATCAGTCAGAGCAGAAGAGACAGGAGAGCAAAAGGAAGAGGAAAGCTGGTAAACCCACTACATAGGCTTCAAAGGAAATACTCTTTCATTTTGAGCTCTCTCATGGTGAGATAAGGCCTACTAAGACAATGACAGTATTCACCAGCTGCAAACCTCCCCAGTTCCCCTGGAGGAGGAGATCATGCTTTGGCTACTATGATGGACTGAGAAAGGCCTGGAAGCAAAGCAAGCACTTTTTCCCTACACCAGGTCATCCTATTCCATAAAAGTATACCTTGGTTACATGAAGATCATTGTTTGAACCACGAACTGGAGGTAAACGATCTCTCACTTCTGGAAATGTTTCACTTTCTTGAAACTGCATTCTAGTTTCTTCTTTTTGTATTTCTGATACCCAACTCTAAAAAGAATAAGAGAAAAATAAGGTGAATGTACAGTTTGAGACAGTTACCTAGTCATTAGAAAGGACCATATATCTTTGTTCCTTATGAATCTATTTTTAGGTACTAATTTGAGATGCCATTCTCTATATCTGGAACACCTTTCTATCTTTTTCTCTTTAATTGTGGCAAATAAAATAATATAAAGGTTGACCTTTTTTTCTGAGGCTTTGGAGGGACATTTACTATTTATTTAATTAGTTATTTTTGTCTTTTTGAGACAGGTTCTCCACATGCTGTTTAGGCTGGCCTTGAGCTCACTTTCTCTTGTCTAATTGTTATGGCTAATGTTCCCAGAACTATATTGAATAAGAATAATAACAATCACTCTTGTCTTGTTTCTGATTTTAGAGTGAAAGCTTTCAGTTTTTGTCCATTTAGTATAATGTTGGCTGTTGGCTTATCATAGATGGCTTTTATTTATTGAGCTAAAGACCATCTATTCCAGTTTTCTGTAGGGTTTTTATCATGAGTAGATGTTGAACTTTTTAAAATGCTTTTTCTATATCGATTGAGATGACCACATGGTTTTTGACCTTGGCTCTGCTAAGGTCATATATTGCGTTTATTGATTTGCATATGTTGAAACATTCCTGCATTCCAGAGATGAATCCCACTTGGTCATGGTATATAATCATCATGATAATTTGCTGAATTCTATTTGTGAGTAATTTTTTTAGGATTTCTACATTGATGCTCTTTAGTGAGATTGGCCTGTAGTTTTTTCTTGGTTGGATACTTGTGTAGTTTTGTATCAGAGTAATCCTTGCTTCCAGGTATGAATTTGAGAGTATTGCTTCTCTTTCAGTTTCATTAAAGAGTTTTAGAAGTAGCAACATTACGACTTCTCTAAATTTTTTATAGAATTTAGTAGTGAATCCATGAGGGCATGGGCTTTTCTTTGTTGGTAGGTATTTGTATTATTTTTGGCAGATTTTTAATTATATCCCCAATTTTATTAATGGTATTAGCTTACTTAGTATTTTTATATATTCTTAATTCCGCTTTGGTAATTTATATATGTCTAGGATTCTCTCTATTTCTTCTGCAATTTCCATTGTATTAAAATACAGGTTCTCTAAGAAAGGATAGATGGTTTTCTGGATTTCTACAGGAGCTGCTGAGATTTTTATCCTTTTTATCCCTAATTGCATTGATTTGAGTTTTTTATTTCCTTTTTTGGATAACTTTGGCTAAATGTTTTTCTCCATTTTAGGTAATCTGTCAAAAGACCAGCTTTTGATTCACTGATTCTTTCTACTGCTTTTTTAGTCTCCATTGCATTAAATTCTGCTCTGATCATTATAATTTCCTCCCTATTAAGAGCTTTGTGCTCGACTTCCTCTTCTTCCTTCTAGAAGATTGAGACTCAACATTAAGTTGTCTATTTGAGCTCACTCTATTTTCTTGATATGGATATTCACTGACATAAACTTCCCTCATACAACTGCTTTCATTGTGTCCCATAAACTCAGGTGTATTAGGTTGGCATTATAGTTTAATTGTACAAACTGCCTAATATTTTCTTTAATTTCCTCTGTGACCCATTGGATGTTCACAAAGGTATTAGTTAATTTCCATATTTTTATGAAATTATTGTGGGTTTTTTTAGAACAAAAATCTTTTAATATTAAAATAAAAACCTTTGTGTAAAAGCATTACTGATCAAAAGATATATTTACACTTACTGTCCAAAGGTCTAAGTCACTACCCCTCAACAGGCATAGCAACAGCTATACACAAAAGTAAACTGGACCCTGTGGATTGACTTAATACAAAAAGAAAGGGGAGGGATAATGTACAAAATAGGACCAGAGACAAAACTGAGAGATATCATGTTAACAAACTGTTGAAAGATATCACCTCCAAAAAGCCACTTATTGTTATAAAAGTGCTTAAACCCCAACTATGTCCACAGCCATTGGCAGGGATCATTTTAAGACACTACAAAAACCAAACTAGTCATTAATACCAAGATTTTAAACTTTTATGCTAAGGATTTCTATCAGCCTATTCCTGAACTTTTTCACCATCCAAATTACCCAGAATGGGCCTGGGGAGATAGCTCCGTGGCACAAGTGCCTGCCTGGCAAGTGCAAGCTGGTGAGTTTGAACACTGGTCCCCCCTCAAAAAAAAAAAAAATTACCCAGAATGTCTTTTCTACAATAATTTAAAGTAGTACAGCAATAATGCTGCCCATCAGCCCCTGGGACACTGTGTAAGCCACTTAACCTCAGCAACCAAGTTACAACTGTAGTCCCTGTGGTTGCCTAAGCAGGCGCTTTAGACCACTGAACCATCTTGCCGGCCCCTGGATGACTATATTTATCTAAATATCTAGAAAAGGCAAAATTATGGTGACAAACAGCAGTTCAGTGCTTGTCAGAGGCTGAGGTATTGGGCAAAGCTAACTGCAAAAATGCAAAAATTAAATTTTTGAAATTATGGAAATATTCTATATCATATATATTTATTGGATCTCAGTTAAATATATATTATAAAGTTAGTAATTTAAATTATACCTCAATAAGGCTAATTAAAAGAATAAAGTTAAAAACAGGTCCTTAACAAAAGAAGTTCAAGTAACAGATGAAAGAGACCCAACTTTACAAGTAATGAAAAAATACACTACTATCATTTTTTCAGCTATGAAATTGGTTAAAATGATTATAGTATCTAATGAAGACAACTTGAAAGCGGACATTCTTATACCCTACTGGTGTGTCAGTAGGAAGGTACAATTTGTCTTTTTGAGAACACAGAAATATTTCAAAAGCCTCTCTTTCTGTCTGTCTGTCTGTCTGTCTTTCTTTCTTTCTTTCTCTTTCTTTTTCAGTACCAGGAATTGAACTCAGGACCTTGCGCTTGCCAGGCAAGCACTTATTCTACTTCACTATCTCCTCGGCCTATTCAAAAACCTTTAAATGTATTCCATCATGCCTCAAATACTTTGAATTCTAATAATTTACACAGAAGAAATCATCAGGAAGATATAAAGAAAGGCCACAAAATATAAACAAACATGTTTACATGGCACTATTTTTAAAAGCTGGTTAAATTATTATTCTTTTAGAACTGACATGTATGATATACACATACCAACTACCCATGATGAATGTACAAGTTGTACAGCAAACATGTAATGATAAACATAAAAATTTGTGATTCTTTCATAGGATGGAGTGTTACCCAATTGTCTAAAATCCACATTCCAATGCAAATTCACATTCTTTCTCCAGGTGTAAGAAGCACTAATATTTCCTAAGCAATTGCCACGAAAACGGCTAATGAACAAGAAGCCCAAGAATTCAGGTAAGTGAAGCAGACACATCTACCGTGTGACTACAACGGCTATCAAAAACCTGTGTGGTTCTTTACCTTTATGTCACCATCAATTTTTTCCCATTCTTCTGTTGGAAAACTGGATGCTGTTGCTGCAGGCTTATCTTTCCTCAGAGCTCTACTTCCAGGAGCTAAGCCTGTAAGGCGCTTTTCACAAAATTCTGTAAGTTCAGGATAATATCCCTCATCACCAGACCTAAAAAAATGTATGTTTATTTTATTTTATTGTTTTTTTGTCTTTTTGAGACAGGGTCTTGCTATGCAGTTCAGGCTGGCCTTGAGCTCACTTTTGTAGCCCAGGCTGGTCTCGAACTCGCACCAATCCTCCTGCCTCAGCCTCCCGAGTGCTGGGATTACAGGCGTGCGCCACCAAGCCCGGCTAATATTTGTATGTTTAGTGTTAGCACCTTATTTAGAAATCCCACAGACCAGGGGTTTGCAAGCTGAGCTCCAGGGAGCTCAAGGGCTCAGTGGAGGTCGGAAAAGCTACACCATGCTGAAGACTCAGCCCACACAGCCTGTTTTATCTGCTAATCTGTGAAGTGATATGGGGATGAGCAAAGGAGCTACAAAGACATTCTTTTCCATCCTGTACTTTGAATATTGAATAAACATTTGTTTCACTCCAATTTTATATGCATATGTTCATTTTGAACATAAAGCGATCTTAAATATATAAATGGAAATCCCACTGTAGAGGTACACAAAGCAAATGTAGGTTGACACTTCAGTGAGGAGTTTCTGTTGAGTTCAAATTTTGTTTAAAAAATGAAGAGGAAGAAAATGGAGGAGAAACAGCTTAGAGAGAACACCCCCAAACTCAACCACTGAAGTAACAGGATTCTGTCCTTGGAGAGCTAAAGAGAAGCAGTTCTTCTATTTTGTCTGCTTTTAAGGAAAAATCAAGGTTTCCCCTTCTCTTGTGAGTCTCTTCACTCTTAAATTTCTAGAAAATTACAAATAAATATAATTTCCAAATTAATTTTTTAAAAACAATTTCATGTCAATAGAACAGAATTAGACTACTCAAAAAGATTTCTTGAATCCAATATTGTAACTTTGGCTTCAAACTCTCTTATCCCATAAGCTTCTCATTAAAACAAACAAAAAACAGTCCTTGACGAAATATAAAGGACAAGATGAACACATCTACAAGCAGGAGAATTGGAGCTTCTTTGCCTGGGGAACTTATTGGGGCCCTGGCTCAATTAAAAAAAATAAAAAAGAACCATCCATGGTGGTGCACTCAGAAAATCCTAGCACTCTAGGCTGAACCAGGAGGATTGCAACTTGTAGGCCACCCTGGGCAATTTATTTATTTAGTTATTTGTATTATTATTATCCTTATTAATTAATTAATTAATTATTTGCAGGACCAGGGATTGAACTCAGGCCCTTGTGCTTGCCAGGCAAGTGCTTATTCTACTGAGCTATTTCCCTGGCCCCTTGCCCTGAGCAATTCAGTCAGAATTTATGTCAGAAAAAAAGACAGGGAATATAGCTCAGGATGAAGGTTCTGGGTTCACTGAAGGTACCAATCCTTGACCCCCTCATACACACAGATTAACTAATTAAAATTAAAATGAAGAAGGGCTACTGTAGGGAAACGTGAAAGTACAAAATGGTGGTGTTACGGTTTGTGTCTAGATGTTCCCCCACAGTCTCATGTGGTCTAGGACTTCTTCAGAGGTGGCTGAATCTAGAATGTGCAACGCTAGGATTAAGGGTGCTCGAATTAAGAATGGGGGATTGCTGGGACTGGCTCTGCCCTAATCCCAGTAGCCTGGATACACTGTAAAAGAAGGAGTCTTGTCTCCCCTTTTACTCTTGTTACTTTTAATGTCTTCTGCCACCTGGAACTGTTGCCCCTTTGCCATGCCACTCTACCTTGCAGCCAGATGATTATGGACTGAGAGCCCTATACACTATGAGCTAAGTAAACTCTTACTCCTTTAACTTTGAATGTGGGGTATTTTGTCTCAGCAATGAGAGAAAAGAGAGTAAGATACCTGGTTAAGGCTGTGGAATCTGGGAGATAGTAGGGTTCGGTGTCCACTGAGCTCTGGTGCAGGTGCATCTCCTGATGCTCCAGCGAAAATAGGATCTGTGCTGGCTGGCGTAAACACCTCAAGCAGCCACAGCTGTCACTAGAACACAGCTACTACAGTGCATTCTGGCATGAATATAAACTAAGCACCCAAGGAGAGTGAGCAGGTCAGTGTCATGGGCCTGAGGACTGCTGGGCACGAGAACTACTGGTGACATAACTTTCTTCCTTGTGGTTGCTTTACCTTTTCATAGTGCATGCAGAGGAAGCAAGAAAAAGTCTTCTGGGTACTCATTAGCTTAAGTCTCAAGCTGGAAATAGACCCAGCCAGAGGCCTCTAAACTAACCACAGGATCGAAACCAATGCTTGGAACCTGACACAGGTAAAAACAGTATTGATATTTGAACATTTTCTCCAGTATTTCTGCTGTTCCTTTAACTTTTAGAAGGAAACACCGAAATAAAAACTGGCATACGAAAACATGAAATGAGTTTTAAATGCTTACCTGAGCACGTAAAGAATTTTTTCCAGGTGTTTAATGTCTGAACAGTTTTCAATATACTTGAAATCCAAATGTTCAACGGGAATATTAAAAGTTTTTGTTGTTCCAAAGCCGCATAGTGATGGATGATCTTTGGCAGTCATGGCTGAAAAATACAGCATAGGAAAACAGATGTGAACCTCGGTTTGGATAGTAGTATCCATGTGTGTACTCCAACAGGAACAAAGGTGGAGTGGTGTTTCTAGGATGGAAGCTACTCATTTTGAACTTTCTCTCCCTGATAATATTTATGGAGACAAATTACTATGTAACTGATCATCTCCTCCAACTTCATTTAAACAAACTGGGATATAATAACAAAGCTGGCTTGAGTATTCAAATTTGATAATTATTTTTTTATTTATTTTTGTTTTGTTTTTTTGAGACAGGGTCTCACCATGTATTTCAGGCTGGCCTTGAACTTGCAGTGACTTTCCTGCTTCGGCCTCCCGGTGCTAGGATTACAGGTGTGCACCACTGTCCCTCGTTGTTTTATTTCTTTTTGAGACAATGTCTTGCTATGTAGTTTAGGCTGGCCTTGAACTCACTATGTAGCCCAGGATAGGCTTGAACTCTCAAGAATCTTCCTCCTTACCTCCTTGGCTGGGATTAGAGGAATGAGCTACCACACCTTGTTCAAATTATTCTCTCTCTCTCTCTCTCTCTCTCTCTCTCTCTGTGTGTGTGTGTGTGTGTGTGTGTGTCTTTTTGAGATGGTTTTACTATGCAGGTCAGGCTGGCCTTGAACTCATTTTATAGCTTAAGCTCACCTTGAACTCCCAGTGATCCTCCTACCTCAGCCTCTCAAGTGTGGGGATTGTGGGCTTGCACCGCCATGCCTGGCTTGAAATTACTTTTTAATTTTTTTTTTTTTTTGCGGGACCAGGGTTCAAACTCACAACCTTGCACTTGCTAGGCAGGCAGTTGTGCCTCGGAGCTATCTTCCCAGCCCTTAAAATTGATTTTTAATGAATTTATACTTTAGCAATTTATTAATATCCCAATTATTTGAGCTGGTACAAACACAAATAATATCCTCTCTGTGGTTTTTTTCTTTTCTATCTCGTCTCATTACATTTCCTACACTGTCATTTATTCCCATTAATGAATAGTTCCCAGGATGGTATTCTAAAACACTCTGTAAATACATAGGCAGTGCTTTATATTAAGACATACTTACTGAATTGAATTGGGAATGAAAATGGGTTATAATCTTTTTTTAATAATCTTTTTTTAAGTGCTTATGATGGAGATAATAATCCCTGCTATGCTGATATAGTTCTGGGCACTATTTTAAGCATATGTGATATATAACATATAAGTATATACTTAACACTTATTACTTAATCCCCCAACTACTGTATCAGGTAGGCTTTCTTTTACATAACAGCAATAGTAACAGTTGACATTTATGAAAGTGAATTACCATGCACCATAAGTTACCTTGCTTAACCTTCAAAGCCACTCTTTTGAAAAATATTAATAACTGGGGCCAGCGAGATGGCTCTGTGGTCTAAAGTGCCTGCCTAGGAAAGTTCAGGCAGCGCTGGGACTGCTGCTTGATCCCTGGCACCACATGCTGCACCACCCCACCCCAGGGTGGGCTGAGCCAGCCATAGCACAAATAAATAAATGAGGTTTAAGAAAAATAAAATCAAATAAATATTAATAACTATTCACAGGGCTAGGTGGGGAGCTCAGTGGTGGGACAAAGGTCTAGCATGTGTGAGGCCATGCATTTAATCTCCAACACCAAAAATAAATAAATAAAATGATAATGTTGGTAATTATTCCTATTTTATAGATAAGAAAGTTAACAAGTCCATTGCAGAAATGAATCTCAGTAGACTATAGTCACATACTTAGCCACCATACCTGTGCTTTTTAAACTACAAATGCCAATTCATGACATCAATTTAGTGAATTGCAACCAGCATTGTTTTAAAAAGTGACAAAGTTTATTTGAGAAAGTAAAAGAGAAGAGTTGGGAGAAAGTAGCTCTGTGGAACAAACAGGCTGAGTAAAAGAGGAAAAAAACAAGATAAAAGAACACCTTGGAGAAAGCAGGGTGGGCTACCTGGGGCAAGGCCACAACAGCAAGTGCTTTTTGTGGCGCCTCTCCTCTATGCTGTCTAAATCTCAAGGCAATCTATGAAAACATCTACACACAAGTCCTGAGAGGCAGTGCTGAAATAGCACACCTCAGGCTGACATCAGATCTAAGGTGACTGAAAACCTACTCCAGTTCTCAGAAGTCCATGTGCAAAGCTTTGGGAACTGTTCTGTGCATGTGTCCGGTATCTTGTAATCAGCACTGTTTTACAACAAGATAAAGTAGAACTAAAAAAGACCACCTGGCATGTAACATTAAATATTATTTTATAAAATTTTCATTCCATGTCTATGTAAATGGCAATTATGTAAATGTAAATGTACATGGTTGCAAAGTGAAATATGTTTCTGAGAGTCACTGTTACAGTATTTTTTTGGTGGGACCAGGGTTTGAAGCCATGACCTTGCATTTGCCAGGCAGGCACTTGTGCCAAGGAGCTATCTCCCTGGTCCCTGTTACAGTATCTTTAAAAATTTTACTAAAACCTATTGGGTGATCGTTTTTAAAAACTGAAGTAGGGGCCCGGCGGGATGGCTCAGTGGTCTAAAGCGCCTGCTTGGGGAAGCTTGGGTGGCTTCAGGGACCGCGGTTCGATCCCCGGCACCACATGCTGCGCCAGCCCTTCCCTCGGGGCAGGCTGAGCCAGCCATAGAAATGAGTGAATAAACAAAGGTTCTGAAACAAGACAAAATAAATAAATAAATAAAATTCTTTAAAAACTGAAGTAAAAATAAATAAGCCTAAATCATAGAAGTATTTCAGCATGACTTCACTCTGGAGATCTTGTTATATGTCAAACCTGTTCACAGAAAATGGCTTCTCACTTTCTCCACCTTCCTGCTGGTTTAGAACTGGATATAGACACACTTCGTAGGCTTTGGCGAAAAACTAGATTGGTTCTTACCTCATACCACAGAGCCCAGAGTGACAAGTGGCTCCCATTGCAAGGATAAGGGTGAAAAGAGCAAGTTAGAAAAGGGAAAGAACTTTTATTTATTTATTTTTATTTTTTAAATTATGGCCGGCTCAGCCTGTCCTGGGGGGGGGGCGAGGCTGGCACAGCATGTGGTGCAGCTCAGCCTGTCCTGGGGGGGCGAGGCTGGCACAGCATGTGGTGCCGGGGATCGAACCGCAGTCCCTGCTGCCGCCTAAGCTTTCCTAAGCAGGCACCTTAGACCACTGAGCCATCCCACCAGCCCCAAGGAAAGAACTTTTAAATTACAGACACTATATAGAATAGAAACTATGGACATTGCCTTGGGGGAATTTTCCAAAGAGCTAGAGGATATTTTGTGAGATAGAGTTAAGTATCTAGTGGGATTTAAACAGATTAAGGTAAATTGAAAGTATCTTGCAACCAATGACGTTTTGCTTTGAATAAATAAAGGAAAGGAGGGAAATGATAGAAGCATCTCTTACCCAATCAAATTTCATTCTGAACACTATTCTAACATATCTCTGCAAACCACTGTCAAAAACTATCGCACCTTTTTACAACTTTTCAAGATCATTAAATGTCAATTCTGAAGTTCTAAAGTCTTTTTACTTGCTCTCCTGAGAACTTTTCCACATCTCTTTGCAAAGTCTTTGCCTCTGGATAGAAAAACATTTAGTCCGAGCTGGATTTAATTTCTTCTCCGTCATTCTGATCCATTTCCACTTTCCATATCCTCAGCTTACCAATAAGCTTTAACTGCCTTGGACTAGGGGTTACCCTAGTAATGCGAAAATTCGGCGGCCTCCCCACTTCCAGCTTCCGCACTGCTGGGCGCCCCCTGCAGGTCAAGAAAGGAAATGGCATCCGCCGGCCCTGGCAACGGTTTCTATGTATAACTCTGGCCTCTGAGGGCAGCCGGCTCGCAATTTGCCTTTTAGCTCCACAGTCAGCCTGCAACACTTTGAGGTTACTCCTCAGCCCCCGGGCTTTGGTTACCAGGGAAGCAGTGTGGGCCAAACCCGAGAAGCCCTATATTGCGACCCGACCCACAATTTCTGCTACCGTCAGTTGCCCGGATCGGGAAGGTCGTTCACCCTACTACGGCTAGGTCCTCTCTCCAGCGCCAGGGAGCGTGTGCTTCTCTGCCTTTTACCCTACTCCCCAGGAAAGGCTGCGAAGAGACGCAGTTATTCCAGGCCGAACAGGTGCACAGCAGTACTCACCTGGTCCTGGGATGCCCAGTCTCCCCCGCGGTGCGAGAGTCCCAGCAGGGATTGGTCGACCCCTGACGCCCCTCCCCGTGTGCCCCCTGCTGATTGGCCTCTTGGGCCCTGCCTCCTGCTCCGCCCCATCCAGAAGAGGAGTCTGAACTTGGTAACTCCCGTTTCTTTTGGGTTTGTTCGTTTTAGTTAAAACTCTGTCGTCGACATCGTTCCTCTAGAATGCTTTATTCTTGCTAAGTAGATATTCCTATTTTAACTATGAAAACATCAAAATTTCAGAACAGGCACTGTAACCTGTATTTACTGCTCCCTCCCCTCTGAACAAGGATAAATGCTTTCATGTGAGATCATTTCATTAAGGAGCTCCTTTCCTTTCATGTATTCCATTTAGAGAGTGTTGATTATGCAAACTGAGAAAGGAAGGTGAAGACATTATACAATTCAAGTGAACAAGGTCACTTGTAGTTTCCATTTTAAGTACATTTCAGACTAGTTAAAACAGATGGACAAAGCACCTCGTACAATGTCTAACACTTAAAAACTCAACAAATTATGTTTTTGCACTTACACTACACTGGGACTGTGATTATGTTATGGTTCCCTTGTCCATGCTGGAAAATGTTAAACTTGTATTTTTATATTTTTATGTATTTAGTCCTGGATCTAGTGTCTCACTACACAGATCCTCCTGTTTTCAGCCTCCCAAGTGCTGGGATGACAGGTGAGCACCCATACCCAGTCTCAATCACTGTGTCAGCATGCCCCAGGGGTGGGGCCAACATGGCAGGCCTGGCATTGAACCCCACCCGCTTTTTTATAGACTCAAACTTACTTAGAGTAAGTTTTAAATTGCCTTACCAAATCCTATATAATCTGCATCACATGTTCCAGGTCTGGCAGTGATTTCATACCTTATTCTAGACTTGCAAAATAAAGAAGTCTACTTTAAGTATCAATTCTACATGTAGTTTTTTTCAGTCATGCTTGATTGCTTGTTTTTTGTAATATATACACTTACACTGAATAAACAAGCAGGATATGAGACAACTTGAAGGACCTAAGACAACATAGGCAAGGGCCAGCCAGGTAGCTAAGCAGATTAAAATGCCTGCTTAGGCAGGCACAGGGACCCTGGTTTGATCCCGGACCTACCTAGCTCTTTGTTGTACAACTCATTGACAAGTCCTTTTTAGCTTCAAAATGGATTCTACAGTTACCTCTTTTCACAGTTAACTCCCTGGCCTAGCCATTATCTCCAGCATTAGTTACTACTGAAGGCCCTTCCCTCTCTGATGCCACCTGACCTTGTACAGCCATCTTCACATAACAGCTTGAAACCTCGTCACTGCCCTCACTGTCCCAACTGCTTCCCAACACAAGCCTAATTTAGCTGGCTTCCACCAACCTCTACAAAGTCATCTCTTCCATTATCTCATTGTTCACAAAATCTGTCACAGGGTCTTCATTTAAAAGGGAAACAAGGGCTGGGGAGACAGCTCAGCTGTCTAAGCACCTGCCCAGTGAGCACAAGGACCTGAGTTTGATCCCTGGTACCACATGCAGTGTCAGTCTTATGTGCCAGGCTGGCCACTGAAACCAGGTAGAGTGCATGCCTATAATCCCAGCACTGGAGAGGCTGAGATAGGAGGATTACTACAAGTCTAAGCTGCATAGTGAGACCCTGCCCCAAAGGAAAGATTAAAATAAAGAAATAAATAACAGGGGAACATGAACTCACATCCCGGCCTAGAGCTTTTACAGTGACTGTTTCCTCTATCTCAGCAGTGTTCCTTGCTATTTTCCTACAGCGCACTCCTTCTTACCCTTCAGTCCTCTCCAACTTGACTAATCTACATAGGACTTACTTCGGTAAAGTGGGATGTGTGCATTTGTATATATGAGAAAGCAACTGTTTCACATTTCTTCATATATCAATTCATTTCTGATTTCTATTATTTTTTCATAACTTTACACAGCAGCTAGTACACTGGTATACTTTGTACCAAATGGTGTTACCATGTTTACAGATGATGACAAAAAACATTGGTTTCTAAGGAACATATTTAATTAGATCTTTGGAGAAATTCAGAAATTGGAAGTTTTAATACATTTTATTGAAAGTATGGTTTGGGCAAAAAAATTTGACCTTTATCATTGTCATACTACATATATCATAAAATTAAATTACAAGTCATATAACTAAACAAAAAGAAATTCTTTATACAAAGCATATTTAGATACTTAAACACAATCTGGCTTTGAAAACAAAATCATGTATATAGCAGTATTCCTAAGTGTCAAATGAAAAGCTATACAACCAAGAGACTCCTGAAGGGGCAAATCCAGGTACCAATGAAGACACTTTTCTGAATTTCCATGTTTCACCGAGCATCAAAAACCACCACTGTTAAACCGAGTTAAGGACCAAAATGATGATAGAAAATTTAAAGTTCCCAAGACACTTTACCTTTGCAGTAATCTAATTTGCCTATTTGTCTATCTGTCTTTGTGAGACATGGTTTGACTGTGCAGTTCACTGGTCTTGAACTCAGTTTATATCCTAGGATGGCCCTGAATTGGCACTGATACTCCTACTTCAGCCTCTGAAGTGCTGGGATTAGAGGCATGTGCCATCGTGTCTGGCCTATTTTATATAATGTGTACAAAAGAATACAACTAGTTACTATGATAATCAGAGATCATCTTTTAAAACCCTTAATGAAAAAGTAAACAAGCTTTCCAAATATAAAAGCCACTGCATCCAAAAACATGAAGCAATATTAAAAGGTTATAACTTGCTGATTTTCTTTTTTAAATTTATTTAGTACAGGGTCTACAGGGTCTCACTGGAGACTGGACTCTCAGTGATCCTCCTCTTTTCAGCCTGTTAAGTGCTGGGATTACACATGTGCACCATCATGCCCAGTCTCAATCACAATGTCCCCAGAGGCAGGACAGCATGGCACACCAGGGATTGAATCCTGGTTCCTGTGCCTGCCTAAGCATGCATTTTAGTCTGCTGAGATATCTGGTTGGCTTGTAATTTGCTGATTTTATTTATTTATTTATTTATTTTTTTTTTTTGTCTTTTTGAGACAGGGTCTCACTATGCAGTTCAGGCTGGCCTTGAGCTCACTTTTGTAACCCAGGCTGGTCTCGAACTCACACCGATCCTCCTGCCTCAGCCTCCCAAGTGCTAGGATTACAGGCATGCACCACCACGCCCGGCTTAAATTGACACGTTTTTTTTTTGTTGTTGTTCTTTTTTTTGTCTTTTTGAGACAGGGTCTCACTATGCAGTTGAGGCTGGTCCTGAGC
>PVJA010007167.1:0-69820 GCA_004027025.1 Myocastor coypus | reverse complement strand
TGCCAAGGAAGCACTTATTCTACGGAGTTATCTCCCCAGCCATAGGCTGGCTTTTTGTTTTGTAGAAGGCAGATGTCATCACCATAGCTGATTTAGTGACATCAGATTTTCCATAAAACAACACTAAGAAAAATATTGTGAAGATAAAAAATGATTCCATGTGTTTCATTTTTATTTTGCAACTTCAAGAAATGATTTAATATGCCCAGATAGATAACAAAAAAACCTGAATCTTCTGAACCAAGCACCAAGTACCACGGCATAAATGTAATGGTTTCCCTTCATCTACTTGTTAACGGTCCAGTGTTCATAGTTCTGTACAGAATAACTGCCAAGATCTACAATATTTGATATTGTGCAGGTAGGCAAACTTTATTTTAACGTATTTGGTACAGGGCCTTGCCAGGCAGCTCAGACTCCTAGTAATCCTGCTGTTTTCATCCTCTCCACTGCTGGGATTTGCAGGTGTGTGCCACCATGCCCAGCCTAGGTAGGCAATTTTAACATTAACATCTTCTATTTCGCATTTAGTGCATTAAAATAATTAATTTTAAGGTATATACATATGTGTTTTCTTATATATTTCATACATATCATATATTTCATATATTCATTTCATATACATATTTCATGTTAAAACTGGAACTCCCAGATATTTTCAAAATGAATATTTCACTAAATTTTTTTAAAGACTTTTAAAACATATCGATTTTTTTTCCCCACTGGAACCATTGAAAACTATTTGTTCCTTTTCTTCCTATGCATACATCTTGTACAGTGACTGGCGTTTATTGGATACATAAAAAATGGCATATTAAATAATGAATGGCATATTAAATACATTAGTAGTATTAGTAACAGAAAGGAGAGGGAGGGAAATAATAACATCAGTTGCAACCTCATTTATATATATATATATATATATATATATATATACATACATACATATATATGTATAAATACATATATATATTTCCCATTCCAGTGGCTATTTATTCTAGTACTTATCATTGCTTTATGAGTGCTTTGTTATTGCTCCATCTTTCTGGGAAAATAATGCATACAGGTTTTGTGACTTCTATTTGTTGATTCAAGTCTTCACATTTCTGATTCTGTGGTGTGCTTGTGTTGTGGAGTCAAGTTTTCTGTACAGTCAAATGAAGATTCCACAGTGCAGTGAATAACACATTGTCCAGTAGGAGACAAAGGGTTCAGAGAAATACAAAGGGTTCAGAGAAAACACGAAATGGTTATAGGAAGAAGTGCAAGAAAATAGCAACCTCATAAATATCTACTTTAGGATGGGCATTTTTCTTAGCCCTTCACATGAGCTATCTCACTTCATTCCTGCCAAACTGAATATAAGAAATAGGCAGTGTCATTACCTCTATGTAATAGACAGGAAAATGGAGATAGACATACAGCAGTGTTGCTTGCTGGATTTACAAAGGCAAAATAAACAAGAGTCAACATGCACAGGGGGAAACATGGTGTCCTCCATGGTGTTGTCTTATGCTGTGTTCTCCTGTGGGAGGAGTGAACTCTACATTGATGCTGCTGGTGTCTGAGCCAGTGCGTCCGTCCTCCAGCTGGTGTGAGCCCTGGCCACTGTGTCATCACAGTTGTCTTTGCTCTGGAGATCTGTCCTGACCAATGACATCACATATTCAGTGGGTACATCGCCTACTCTCACTTCACTGAGGCAGGAGCAGACTTCAGCTTATGATAGATTAATACGAGAATACAGAGTTTTGTATTTTCCTCAAGAAAACTGTGACTGTGGCCACAGTGCCATTTATGCTCCAGAGCTCTCTGTGGGGCCAGGTTGAAACAACACTCCAGCTGAAACTAGCTTGTTTAAGCATCTTTCTGAGTCTCCTCTTGCTTCCCTTATTCTCCATTTCCTAAAAACATATTCCTGAATCAGTTTTTTGAACCAGAATCCTCCTCTCGGCTCTGCGTCCAGGGACCCTGACCTAAGCCAGCCAGAATGTGACCCTCAGGCTTCCCACTCAGCATCCCTCCCCGCAACCTCCTCGCCTTTCACTTCATCTACAATTCGTCATCCCTTTTGTTCTGTGTCCTTTGGCTGAAAGTGAAGGTCTTCCCATCCTGTGCCACTCAGGCTCTAGGAGGAGTGACCTCTGCATATCTCACCCATTCTGAGAAGTCAGTGAGTGCTTAATGACCCAAAAGAAGACCATCAAATTTAGCCAGTCAAATATTATAATAGCAATAGTAGCAGAAAGTGCCCCCCTGTGATTAGCTGAACTAACCAGCCAGGAAGAAAATGCTGAAGTAATCAAAGGAGAGCATGCAGTTAACTAACACTGATTAGTTTAAGCCTTCAGAACCTTGGGTTAGGTCTGGTGGAGGAAATGATTGCCAGCCCTTTTGCCTGAAAGATGACCTCCAGCTCCTTGAAGACCGAGATCAACAGTGTTTTTCTATGACTCCAAACACAAGCTTCACCATTCAGATCTGACCTCATCTTTCCTTCCTAACACCATCTAGCACCTGGTTCCCTTGTCTATTATGACAGTTGTCATACTGGTCAATAATTCCATGGACATTGTTTACTCCCTCCTTACCTCAGATTCCTTGAGGCCAGCAGCCAATTTCAATTATTACTGCATATCTATTTCTATCAAGCTCATAGGCTATAAATAATTCCCAAATGTCTGTCATGAATGAAAAGAAAGAAAAAAATGAATGAATGCTAGAGGCAGAAACAAGCAAGATTAGAACCACAGTCCAGTTCACGTAAGTTTCCATTATCTGTATTCGTTGTTTCCTTTTTTTCCTCCAGTACCAGGGATCAAACTGAGGAACTTGTGCTTTCCAGACAGGCTCTTAAGCTACTGAGCTCTCTCTCTGGCCTTCTGTTATGAGGACTTCTGTCATTTCCATGAGAATATGCCTGGACTATCCTGGTGGAATATAAGACACATGAATCAGGGCCCTGTTCCCTTAGCAGTCCCTGCTGACTTGTGAGAAGTCACCATCAAAATCCAAAAAACCACCTAGGTGACAGCCATCTGATGGGAGACAGGAGACCAAGGACCACATTATTGTATGTCATTAAAGCTTCAGGCTTCTTTGCATGTCAGTGTTGTCAGGACAGCAGATAACTAATTCAATTGGCCTGCTCAGAATTTAGAAGTAAACTGAAAATTCACCACATTACAGCAAGTTTGAAATGTTCCAACAGAACCTTTCTTTCTTTCTTTCTTTCTTTCTTTCTTTCTTTCTTTCTTTCTTTCTTTCTTCCTTCCTTCCTTCTTTTTCATTCTTGTATTTTTTTAGGGAAGGGTCTACAGGGTATTCAAGGTCTCACCATTAGATCAGACTCAGTGATCCTCCTGTTTACAGCCTCCCAAGAGCTGAAATTACAGGCATGTGCCACCACACCCAGTCTCAATTGCCATCTCAGTGTGTCCCAAGGGCAGGGCTCAGTAGAGTAAGTGCTTGTCTGGCAAATGCAAGGACCTGAGTTCAATGCCCAATTCAAAAAAGAAAAATGTCCTTGCTTTTAAAGGTCTGCACATTTGCTCCACTGTGGACCATTCACCAGCCTTCCTAGTGATTTTAATAAGCTGAAGTGAAGAGGAGGGATGAACATCTAGAGATCACACCCTGAGAAAATAGCACTTATGCTACCGAATTAAGGAAAGGAAATGATGGAAAGATGTGTTGCTCCACTGTGAGCCTCTGAAATTTCAAAAGATATTGATATGATTGTAAAAGAGTTATCATATATATTTTCTTGCATACTCTGGATAAGACTAACAATTGTGGTCATGTCCAGGGAAGTGAACAACTTTTGGAGAACGAAGAATAGCAATAATCACATATTTATCTTCATGTTTTCCATAGGGATAATTAAAAGATATGTTCTGTGCTTAAATAAAAATAATTTATTACTGTAAAAGACATGAGATCATTGACTCTCAAAATGCAGCTCCCCTTTTCAAGGACACCTATTCCATCATTCTTGCCACTTTCTGAAACACTTTGGCAAGTCAGATTTCTTTAGGGTCTTTAGGAGATGTGACCTAAAGTACTGTAGGGCTGGGGAGCGAGCCCAACTGCCTTACAGGCCTGTAGCTCAAGGACCTGAGTTTAATCCCCAGCGTTGCATGTCATGTTGCCCCTGGAACTCAGGGTGCATGGTGCCACCCCAAAATAGGCATATTGCCACACTCCTATAATCCCAGTTCTGGAGAGGCTGAGACAAATGTATCACGAGGAGTCTGAGCTGCACACTGAGACCCCGTACCAAATAAATATAAGATTAAAACAAAGCATGAAAAATAAGTACTGTGAATGCTTCCCCTGGTACCATCTAAAAAAAAGTATGGTGTCAACATTCACCTTACTGACCAAATCTGGCACTGTGCAACCTCTAGCTTTTCCTGAAAGTTAAAATAATCATGAACTTTGAGGCAGTTCAGGATATCAAGGAAGCCACTGCGATGCAAGAAGAACCCTCATGTGAGAAGCTGCATTAAAGAGTGGCAAGCACGGTGGAGAAAATGTGTCAGTGAGGGGGAATATTTTCAAATGGATTAACAGCACAGCAGCTTTACTGTAATGCTTACTTTAAAATTATTGAAACATTCACTGTATGTACATTGGGATGATGCTTTGTGTAACTCCAAGGTGTTGATTAATCAGCAACTCCAAAATTAACTTCTGTAATTTGCTTTGCTTGTTTTTTTTAATTGAGTTTACATTTTAGAAACACATAATAATCATATTCTTCCGGGGAACTTATCCCTGTCCATGATGCATTTTGACTGCTCTCAGTTTCTCTACTCCACACTCTTCCCTTCACCTGCTTTTCCCCCCCATATTTATAGAGCTCTGTTTCCATTTTCTTTTTTCTTATCTTTCCTTCACCTTTTCCGTTCATTCCTTCCCCACGTCCTTTACCCTAGGCCCTATTTCTTTTTGAAAGACTTCTTCCCATTTCATAATATTTATTGTACGTGTTGGTTCTTATTTACTCATTCAGGAAGACAATGTGATGTGATGTTCACATATGTGGGTCAGATTTATTTCACTTAACAGTATAGCCTTATGCCACCTTAGGGGTGTGCTGAGACAGCAGTTGAGACTGGGTACAGTGGTGTGCACCTGTAATCCCAGCACTTGGGTGGCTGAAAATAGGAGGATCACTAAGAGTTCAATATAGGTAGTGAGACCGTGTAGACGCTGTAGACCTTGTCCTAAATACAGAGGGGGAAAAAAAGTGTGGCTTCAAGTTGCATTCATTTATATAGAAATGTCTCAACTCTATCTTTCTTTATAGCCAAGTACTGCCCATTGCATAACAAGCCCCACTGTTTGCTTGTTTTTGTTACTTTTTCACTTTGCAGTGGGTGTCAGATTGGTTTGTCTTCATACTCAACCTTGAGGGTTTTTATATCAGGTTTCCCCTCCCCTCCTTTCTCCTGTTCCCTTCCCCTCCTCTCCTGTCTAGTTCCCTTCACTCCCACCCTCCTCCCCCCTCCCTTTTCTTTTCTCCTTTATTCTTCTCTCTTCTCTTCTCCTCCCTTACCTTCTGTCATCTTTCTCATCCTTCCATTACCTCGTTGCTCACAATCATATATATTTCTACTTTCAATTGCAACAAGTGTTTGTAGTTCCTACTCATGTCAACACTGTCCAAACCTCAGCAGCATAGCACTGAGTAGCTAGCCACAACAGAGGAAAGCTGTTAGCTAATTCAAATTCTCTTGGGAATCCTATTAGCCTCTATCAGTAGTCCATGCCTGGGATCACAGTTGTACTTTAAAACTTTACATCAATCTCCTTGAAGCTTACATTAAAATGTGCCTATTTCCTTCACCTGCTATGTTCGAAGTTAAGACTAATCCCTCTCCCTGGCTATAGTCAGAACTTCATTATTCTCACTCACATGTTCTCCATAGTAAAGTACACACACACACACACACACACACACACACTTAGAAAGAATCAATTTAATTATGAACATGAACATAATATCACATCATTTCAACCTTGTACAAAACCTGGTAAAGCCTCCCAGAGGATCTCTCTCCATGTCACAACATCACCTTCTTTGTGACAGATTTCAAATTCCTTTTATATCATGAGGTAATGACTAAATTGATGCTCAGGGAAATGGTATTTGGCTAATGGGGGGAAAAAAAAAAAACATATTGGCACAGAGGGAAAGGGAAAGACTTATACTAATCTGAATACCAAGTTTTTGGCCTGAGAAATAGGATACAAATTAAATAGTTAATTAATAAATTTCCCATATCTTAGCATAAATCAAAAGGGTTATGGCCAGTCCCAAATGCGATGCATGGGACAGCGGAACATGATGCCAACTCACTAAAACGTTCTACGATGTGTGTCCCATGGAAAAAAAGAAAAGTGTTTTCTGTACCGAACATATATCATATAATGACATAATGAAATGCACGCATCTTCTGGGAAAAAGAAAGATAGAAGATATTACATGCCATTGAGAAATATAATGTATCAAAAACCTAAATGGCTCCATTCAATACCATAATTCTTCAAAATTATTCTGAAAGCATTGCACCTCTGTAAAATATATCTTTGATGACTAATATTATCTATAATAATTTGAAAAACTATAAATTGAGCATTAATAGAATCCTTCACATATATCCTTCTGTATGATCATATGGAGAAAGTAACAAGAAATTCTATGAGTCCTGGTGTGCACCCTCAAAAGTTTACAATTCAACATTACAAGTGTCATGATTATTTTTGCACTCATCCATATGTTGTTATTTAATAAATATATATTATATATTATATATTATATTAAACACGTATTATATTCCATGTTTTATGGTCCAAGATTAAATGATTTTAAAAAATGCAATCTCAGGCTTTATACTGCTTACACTGGACAAAGAGTTCAAACTTGAGGAAAGTTCAGAGAGTTTCAAGTACAACTGAAGAATTTAAAATAGGGTAATAGTGATGGGTGCAGATGGAGCCTGCAAGAGTTGGGGTGGGCATGGAGGGCCTCTTGGCAGGGTACTGAAACATGAAGAATAAAGGTGACATCCCTACTTATGTGAGGAAGAAGTGTGTGACACAGCCATAGATAGCCTCCGGGTGGTGGTGGTAGAAGGCTAGAGAGACAGTACTGAGGCACAACCTTTTGCTCGGTAGCACACACTATTTGGGTTCTACCCAGATCCCCTCAGATGCTCTTTTCTGGCTCAGCATGTCATTAGTTAATGACTTGTACCTGCAGCTTCCATCTCTTGAACTTCTCTTGAGCTATTTCAGCCACCTTAATGTCTCCTTAGGAGACATGAAGTCAGAAAGTGACTGATATAGATGCATAAAGAAGGGAATTACCATAGTGCTCCTTGTACTCCTATATAGCATCAGGCAGTAACTGCAACTTCACCTCCTTTTGTGTCATTAGCTATTTCCATTTTCTTCCTCATTGGCTTCCTCAGAACTTCAGCTTTCTCCTGGGAGCATATTTGAACACATTTCCTTCAGGGTAGGATCTTCCTCTAAGGAAGCTACCTCAAGTTAAATTTCCTGCTGATGCAAATGTCAGGAAAGAGCTTGTGGTGCAAATCATGTGTAAATCTGCATCTCTGTGTGACAATGAAACAATGGGAAGAAAGCTTGACAGCAGCAATGAGTTCTAATCCCAGGTCTTGCATCATATAACTGTGCAGCCCTAGATAAATGCACAGTTCTGGCCTTAAATTTTTTGTCTACAAAATGGGGAGATTTGGCCTACTTGTTACTCAGGAATGTTGTCCTAGGCTAAATATCCTACATGTACGGATAGGTGTGGATAATGTACAAATAAACATTCTCATATTTTGTAGGGACACAAATAGATAATTTGTTGCAACCAACAGAATGGAAAGGAATTGGAGAGTTAGTTTTCTTGTATGTGCCCTTTACTCAATTTAGTGCAATGAAAAATAAAGAAAAGAGGGATAAAGCTAAGGACAGTGAATAGCAGTCAGTAGTCAGCAGATATTGGTGCTGATAATAGTGGTTTTTTCTTCGATCTAAGTAA
Organism: Myocastor coypus; assembly: GCA_004027025.1. Classification (NCBI taxonomy): domain Eukaryota; kingdom Metazoa; phylum Chordata; class Mammalia; order Rodentia; family Myocastoridae; genus Myocastor; species Myocastor coypus. The sequence goes on along the minus strand of PVJA010007167.1, from coordinate 61,755 downwards.
GCAACATGAAGAAGAAAAAGAGCAGTGCAGGCCAGATAGCTCAGAGGACTAGAGCGCCTGCTTAGGCAGATACAGGGGCCATCCTGGGGCACGATGAGAGAGTGACTGAGTCTGGGTGTGGTGGTGCGCAATTATAATCCCAGCACTAGGGAAGCTGAAAAATAGGAGGATGACTACGAGTCTGAGCTGTGCTGTAAGAACCTGTAGACTCTATACTGAATATATTACAATTATAATAATAATAAAGAAGAAAAAAACAAGAGTCAAATGAAAGTGCACTAAAGAAATGTCTATTCTCTTGATGGAAAAATTGGCGTTTTATTTTATTTTATTTTATTTTATTTTATTTTTTTTAAGAAAAATCTACTCAATCATTATTGATATTCCATTGGTAGCCCTGGAGAAGTTTATTCATTCCTGCTCCATCATAGCTAGAATTGATATAAGGCTTTTAGAAGGGTTAAGCTGAAAAAAAATCTGAGCCTGAACTATGCACAGAACAAGAGATATTCTGTCAGAGCCAGAGTTAATAGAAAAGCTAGACATGCTATGGTCATGGAGATGTAACATTGCCTTAACCATCACAGGTAGAAAAAATGAAATATAAAATTAGTTGTATAAAATCAGTGACATGATTAAGACTGAGATTTCCACCTCTGTAAAAGAGAGAATGGTAGAACCATGGGAGACACTTCAAGGTATACACTAGCAAAAGATTCAACAGAGGAGACAATAGAGCAGGTGATGCTTTAGATTGAAGTCATCAAGTCTGAGGCTATTTCTCCAGCCCTTGCTAGCTGTGAGGCCTCAGAAAAGTCACCTAAGATCATGTCTGTTTCACTCAAATGTAAGATGAGAAAATAATTAAACATACTTCATGAAATTATAAGAAGTTAAGCATCTTTACTTGTTTTACAGTGGCACATGTGCTCTATAAAGTCTATTCCTTTGGCCATATTTGCCTACCAAATGTTTTTGGAAAAACGCAAAAGGTCTCACCAACTTCACCACCACCTCACTTTCTAGCTCTTTCCTCTTTCTATCTGATGACTGACTCTGTCCTTGCTAATCACCTGGAAATCCCCATTTCCTACAAAAAAAAAAAAAAAAAAAAAAAAAAAAAAAAAAAAAAAAAAAAAAAAAAAAAAAAAAAAAAAAAAAAAAAAAAAAAAAAAAAAAAAAAAAAAAAAAAAAAAAAAAAAAAAAACACTCTTGATGTGATTATCTAGTTTATTCTTTGCATATTTATTGAAGAAGGCATTTCGGCATTTGTTCCTTACTTGGCACTGGTGGTCATGGACAGAAGATACCAACACCCTCTGTCTCTTTGTAGACTGAGGTATTCAATTATACAAGGACACCAATGTCAGACCAGAACCTGCTATTTGTTCCCCAGTCCCTGAATTTACTCCACTTTTAGTGAAAATAGTGACATTGCACATTTTTTTGCACATTTTTTTGGTAGACTATTATAACTTAATTGTAAAGGAATTTTTTCCTGAAATTTAAAAATCTTTATCAAATGTCCAGATATTTCCTGTGCTTATCTAAAAGTAGAGCAGCTACTGCCATGTTATGTTAGGAAATGCAGATTGTCTTTTACTTTTCACCAAAGCAGTAGCAGTCTGGCCTATTCAACTTGAGTCTGTTTGGTGATAGAGCCTAAAACCACCAGGATGCTTCCACTCCAGTTTACCACTGCAGCTGGCAAGGATGTGCTTAGGAGGCTGCTAGAGGCAATAGAATGCCGGACACAGTATGGCTATGAGGCTATAATAGGAAAGAAAGAAATCTCAAGAAGTGATGTCTTAGGCTTTCTTCCATTAAGCAGAGCCCAGGACTGGCGATCTTGGCAAATGAAGGGGTACTATCAAGAAGAACCTGCTAGAAAAGCAGACAAAAACGGGGGGGCAAATGCAGTTTCAGGTGAAATCCAATTTCAGCTTGGTCTTCCAAGGAGCTGTAAAATGTGTGTGGCACCAGGATAAGTTGTCCTAGCTGGAATCCTCCTCAAGAAAAAGGCACAATCTATACATGTGTCTTGCCACTATGATTTCTGGAAACCTAACACAAGTCTCTCAGAAGAGGGCAGCTGTGAGCCAACAGCAGTCAACACACAGTGGAATCAAGCCTCCCCTCTGGGTTCAAGGGATTGCGGTGTGGCACTCGTCCTGCTGGAGAGGATAATAGAAACAGAGGGAAAGATCTGGAGTGCTTAGAATGTAAGATTTATATTTCACATGGAATTTTTTATTTTTAAAGAAATGAAAATTATACCTAATCAGGTGGTTGATTACAACTCCTCCATTTTATCTTGTTTTATCTTTTCTCTCCTTTTGTAGTAGAGAAACTGGGTGGTGACCAAGGAATGAGTAGAACTTGCTTTAGAAAGAGGGAAGCTCTGACCTCAGCCTGGTCACCTCCTAATTAGTCTTCAATGAATAGTACTTTAGTCACCTCAATTTTAAAGTAGAAGTAAAAATAACTGTCATCTAATTCATGGTGCTCTTCTTCAAATGAGCAAATGCACTGGAAAGGAACTTTGTGATTTTTTAATGTGAACAAGATATTCCAACCTCAAGGGCTTTCAGGAAGAAGGGGCTGTACTGACACCCTAATGAAGTGTAGGGAATTCCTGGCTTCCTGGGCTCGGGAGCTGACACCAGTAACTTCCATAAGAATCTCCTCTCGCTGTCCCTTACAGTTAGCGGTCTTTCCATGTCTTCTCCATTCTTAAGGGCTGCATTGCCTTTCTCATGGGACTAGAAATACAACAAGGAAGAGCTTGAAAACTGATCACCTTCCCTGCTTAATAGCAAGAAACAAGTTATGAATTCTTTAAAAAAGGGAGATCAGCAGGGCACAACACTTATCAGCTACTCTATGATTTTCATATGAAGTCATAAAAACTAGTTTCCCAAAGGAAGGATAGTCCCAGGAGAAAGGGTTTTGGAGATGACAAAAGATAAATATTTACTAAGATATTAGATGCGGTTTCAGGAAATATAGGCTCAGTTATCTTTTTAATATATCCTCTGTATGATCATATCAATAAATCTGTTTGAATATATTCATCTAAAAACCAAGGACACTGATACATATCCCTTTAACATCTGTAAGGCTGAAAATAGATGAGTAAGGATCCTTTGTAAAATGTAAAGTGCTTTCAAAATTATAAGACGTTACCATAAATTATTGTGCATTAACTACAGAGCACTTCCCAAGTGCATATGCATTTTGGATTAGTTTTTAATGTAATAAAAATAAAATAGTTAATGGCTACTTTCCCAAAGCTCACAGCCAAATCTACCACACCATAAGAAAAGATAAAGACATGCACTTCGAGGAAGGAGCTTTGGCTGAAGGCGACATTACTGTCAATTGGGTGTCTCTTCAGAGCAACTATTCTGTCAGGAGTGATGTGGGGTTCTATCTAAAGAGATGTCATTCTACCGTTTTCTCTTTTTATTCTGAGAAACCAAAAGTAATCCTATTTAAAATCATTTGCAGCTGTGTTGGGAAATGAGCTGGTCATGCCTCGGCAATTCACGGCCAAGGTCCCATTAATAAGAGACAATGGAGTGTGGTTCAATCACTTTACAATCCAAACACTTGTTCTTAAAAATGTGAAAGGAGAGTATAATGGTTTTTCTCTGATTTTGAAAGAGCAATAATTCAATATTTTGCATCTTTGAAGAAAAACATCTTGATAGCTCTGAGTGGTATGAAGGTGCATTTTACAGGAAAATATTCATGAAGCGATGAATTAGAAGCAATCCCAGGAGTGTTATTTGAGAGAAGACCTGAGGTCCATGTCCACAGTGTAGTTATGAGGAAGAAAAAGCAGGAAAAGGAAGGCTTATTCTCCCTTCTCCACTTGGAGAATAAGCCTGGAAGTTTCAGGCATAAGTCAGAGAGGGCTCTCAGCTAGGTGTGGGACTCCTATACCATGGATCTACAGCCACAGGCATTGAGCATCAAAGTGAAGCAGAGGCAGAAATTAGGATAAGAAACAAAAACTGAGACACAGAAGGCACCAGAGAACCTGAGCGCATAGTTTATTAGTGCAGGACAAACGGGGAGTTAAAGTCAGAGAAACCAGAGCAGGAAGATGAAAACAGAACACTAGTCCTGTTCTTGTCCTGGCTAGAAGATTCCAACACATTAGCTTCTCAAAGAAAAACAAAATTTAAGTTGCAGGAAGGGACTCTTGTGAGTACAAGAATAGAAGTTATTTCAGCTTCAAGAGAGAGAGGTCAAGTTGGATTTCTGAAACCTGTGGAAGATTTCCCACCTAGCTCTTTCTACATCACTCACCAGATGGACCCCTCAGTTCTCCCTATGTAACCTACTGATGGTGCTTACATTGGTTCAGTTTCCCTCAAAAGAAGTCCTAGGGTCAAGGATTTGTTTATTTAGAAAGTGAGAACAGGAAGTCTCCTAAGCAAAAGAGAAAGAGGAACAAGAAGGAAAGGAAGTCAATAAGGGTCCTATGAGTGAGCAGATGACTCTGGGAAGTTGGGTAAAGAAATAAAACCTGGTGCAGGACCATCACACTGAGGCAAAATAAAGCTGGAGCATTTATTCATCCTCACACATCCTCGTGAATCTCAGTCCCTGAGTGTTGTACCTGGGCGTGCTAGCTTTCTCAGTGTGTCTAGACTGCTGCTAGGTAGAGCCATGAGCACTTACTACAGGAAGACACCCAAGCTGCAGATGGCATTCACAGTTGACCACAAATCTAGCACAGAGCACTACTGTCCTCGTCTGCTTCAGTGGCTCAACTTCCACACTCCTCCACCAATGACTTCTCTCTTAAGCCACAGCAGTCCTAGTCTGCTTATGAACACCTGTGCTCACCAAGAATCAGCCACATTTATTAGCGAATGTATTAAGGTTATTGTTATTGTAATTGTGGAAGCAAATAAATCTTATGCAAATAAAACTGGTGCAACTTGACAAAATACAATTGCAAGAAAAAAAAAATGTTAGAATGGAAAAACATGTTGGCTTCTTCCGAATGGCTGAACGAAAGCTGGCTGATGAACATGAGCTCTTGAATGAGGTCTGGCTAAGAAAACTGATTGGTTGGGGGAAAAGTGCAGCAATGGAGGAAGCTTATTCAAACTGCTTGCTTCAAAAACCAGTTTAATTCATATTTCAAAGTAAAGAAACTGAAGTTGGAAACCTTAAGGGTTACATTAAAAGAAGATTTATTAAGAAGACAACGTATAATGCCAATTAGAGCACCTGGAGTCAGAGAAGGGCTCAACTTCACATCAAGTATGGCCAAATGAATACCAATTTGTACTTTTTAAGTTAAAATAAAAGTTTTTAAAGGCAAATATGAATCATTTCTATGAGCTCTTGATTTAATTTTTTTTTTCAATTAATCTTGCAAGGGCCAGCCTTGCAAGTATTGCATGTGACCTGTTTCAGTTCCACTCTCGGAGGCATGCTGAGATGATAGTGCCAGAGTGCTTTACATAAAACTTTCCAGGAAACCGGAAGCACAAGAAACAGGCACTTCCTTGGCAGTGTGAATATCTGGACCAAGGATCAGAGGGCTATGGCTTCATGCTGGGAAATCTCAGCCTGCTCACAAGGAGTGAGGAGGGAGACACTCAAAATTAAACAAAGACCTTGAAAGGTACATGCGCAAGCTGAGCTGGTGCATCTCAGATAAACCTGGCACCGTTTCAGGGCATGTGGCAACACAGGATATGGGAAGTGGGACCTGGAAACACCTCTACCAGTGTGAAGAGCAACGAAGTGCCAAATTCTTGAAATCAGAAGAGTGGCAGATGCTGAACCTGTAGAGATTGCTTGGCTTGCTGTCTTTTTCTTGTCTTTTAACATCCAAATCAGCTGACTTTATGCTTAGGCTAATTGGACACTTGTCACATTAGAGAGATTGATTCATTCTGTGTTTCTTCCAAGTTGACAAGATTCAGAATCACTGAGGCTGGGCCTTGCAGCTCACAACACTGACTGTTTTGTTTCAGATCAGAAATGCTCCTCACAGCCTTATGTGTTTGGGTGGGGACTGGGTTTTGGGATGCTTCGCCTACCCATGGTGCAGGGTCCCATTCCACAGCTCAGACTCCTAGTGATCCTCCTAGTTTCAGCCTCCCAGCACTGAGATTACAGGTTTGTGCCACCACACCTCGTCTCAATCACTAGCTCATTGTGCCCAGGGTTGGGGGCCAGCAGGATATGTGGTGCTGGGGATCAAACCCCAGTCCCTGTGCTTGCCTAAGCAGGTGTTCAGTCTGCTGAGTTATCTCAATGGCCCAATTATGTCCTTTCTGCATTGGAACTGGCTCATCCTGGACCACAATCATGAGTGAAAATAACACTCTCTTCCTTTAAGTTGCAGGTGTTGGGTATTATGTCTCAGGATCAGGGAAATTAACTAAGATACTGGCTGACGGCGGGTATGTTTGTGCTACACTGAAAATGACCTAGAATAGCAAAGTAAGCCTACAAGGTTTTGTAGTGTATGATGTCTCAAATTTCTAAGACAATAGGGCAAGTAAGATATGGCCTATCTCCCAGAATATTAGTTATTCACTAGGTGAGTAAATGGAATTATACCTTAACACAATGCCGTGTCTCTGAAGTTGTAGGCATAACAAAAAAAATCCCAATTTATTAATTTGGAAAAGTTTACTCAGTTTATTCCTCATTTGATTTCAGAAATAATTAAAGTTAACTTAAAAAGTAATATAAAATACAGCAAAAGAACGGAAATGTCAGTTATTTTAATTCCTCAGAAGTATCAAAGAACTTTTTAAAAACTTGGGTATAAATATTAATTAACCTTTTTCCAACCAGAAAATTGAAATCCAAGTACTTTTTGCCTTTATCAATGTAGGTGTGTTGCTCTTAATGCAAGAAGCCCCAGGGTAAAAGTGAAACCAGAGTCTTTGCAACCCAAAGGCACTGTCTTCCTCTTTGCCTGCTGCCAGCGCCATCATGTAGCACTCCTGAAGGTCGCATGTCACCAGCCACCAGCAGTGCCCTTTGCCACCTCTTGGTTCCAGGATGCTCTCATTGACAGTGGTCTGCACTCAGAAAGTGAAACACACAGACCTGGGTCTACTTAGGAAGATAACACTAGAGTCTTTTGGTAGGTAGATTAGGGCGTCCAAGGACAGTGTCTTAGTTACTCTTCTCTCATTGCTGGGGCAGATACCAGACACGCAAGCTTAGGGAAGGAAAGGTTTATTTAGCTCACAGTTATTAGAGGTTTCAAGACACTGGAGGAGAGGCTGGCACACTGAAGTGTCCAGGATTATCCACTCTATACCTCCAAGAGAGGGCACCAGGCAGAGGGGCAGGGTGGGTGCATGCTGTCAGTTTAAGGGTTCCACTAGTCCCGCCCCTCAAGCTGCACCCTGATCTTCTGGCTTCACCCCTGGAGCCCAGAGTTTGACAGCTCCATGATTTACAGGAGGCTTTGGGGGACAACTAGATACAAACCATAACCAGGCAGTTATTCTTTAATCCTCTAAACCTGTGCAATTTTATATTATATGTGTTGGGGCTCAGAAAAGGATACCCCAAAGTCAGATGGTTTAAAATGCTGAAACACTTTGAATTAAAGGCAGCAAATTTCCTTATGTAATTGAAGAAACTTCCTCCAAAATAAATTTAATTGTTTAAAGTCTCCCTGGTAAGCTCTAAAACAATGAGCAAGACTGAACACAAAAGTCTCAAAGTCCTCAGTGAGCACAAATAGACTTGTCATGCACTCTTGCAAACACAGCTCAGAGAAATTACCTGGAGACTGTCTGAAAAATAAGATGACCTTTGTTCCAACAAGTTCTGTCCCTTAATGTGGGGAGAACTCCCAAGGAGCTGAGAGAAACTTTCTTCTAGGAGCTTATTGGTTTTGTGGGTTTATTCATTACTTATAAATATCATCTATCACCCCTCTGAAATAGTCCACCTCTCCCATTTTCCCCTTCAGTATGAAGAAACTATTTAAGGTTCAACCACCTGACACTTCCTTTGATATTCCATCTTTGTGTGACTCCCACACAAATACACAATGATAAATTTGTATGACTTTTTCTCATGTTAATCTATTCTCACCTAGTTTCTGAAATCATACAGAGAATCAAAAGGAAGTTTTGCCCTTCTGCTACACATGAAGAGGGAGGTTGAAATTGGCTATGATCTGACCCTAGAGCATAGGGCAGAAGAGTAAGGGCAAATGTGATGTGACGGATAAATGCCTCCAAGGGTCACCGCTGGCTGTGGAGAAGAAAGTGGCCAAGGGGAATGCAGGGACACTGGAAAGCAGTGATGGTGAAGGCTTCGGTGTGTTCAATGACAACAAATAGCCAGCCACAGCTTGTGGCCCATGGGTTTGCCAATATTGCTGTAGAGACTGGAAAACCCAGAAAACAGGTTCTCCCCTAAAGTAACAGGAAAGAAGCCCACACCTGCAAAGAGTTCAGTTTTAGACCAGTGAAATCCTCCTGGCACTACTGACTCTCAGAAATAAGATAATGCATTAGTGTTATTTTATGCTCCTAAGCTTATGGTAACTTGTTATAGCAACAACAGGAAGCTAATATGTCTAAATATCTGTTTCAGAGGCACACATACGCGCGCACACACACACACACACACACACACACACACACACACAGGAGCACATAGGGTCCTTCAGACTATAAGGGCTAGCATGTCTGACTATAAGGCAGATAGTTATTTCTCTTATTTTTCTCATTAGTGAGACAAGATACATGACAACCAAAACTAAAGGGACGGGGAAGTTTGGTTTGGTTTACACTTTGTAGAAGTTTCAGTCCATAGTCAGCTGACTGCAAGGCAGGGTGGTACTGCAGATGAGCATTATAGCAGAGACACAGTTCATGGGAGGCAAAAAAAAAGTAGCAAATCGATCAAAAGAAGATAAAGCTGTTCTGTTCCTTATATTGTCACCAGGATTTCAGCAGCGGCCAACCAATAAATATATACTGATTTATTAATCACCCACCCTTCATCTTGGCACCCTTAATCCTAGCACTATATCATGAGTAAATAACACACCCTAGATTTAGCAATCTCCGGAAAAGCCCCATCTATGAATGAGGCTATGTGGGGGACGTTTAGACCCAAGCCAAAACATTCCACCCCTGATACACCGAAGACTCATGTACATTCATTTACTTGAAAGGCATTTAGTCCATCTCTAAGAGTTGCCGAAATCCCAATATTTTCAGCATTATGGAAAAGTCAAAGTCCCAAGGGTCTTCTGGGATTTAAGTGTCCTCTGTGAATACCTATAAAAATGAAAAGAAGGTCAAGCATTTCCCACAACTCATGGCCCGAGATAAAGACTATTATCCTAAAAGGTACAAATAGGAGGATAGAATAGAACCAAAGCAAGTCCAAAATCCAACAGAGCAAATATTAAGTCCTGCAGTTCCATGTTCATCATTTGTGGCAATCTGTGGCAAGACATGAACTCCAAATGATTCGGGGGTTCTATCACTGTAGCACTTCTGGTGGTTTTTAACTCCCATGGCTTCTGTCTTAGGCCAGATCTATTCCTGCATTCCTGCCCTCCAGTTTTCCTCAGATAATACACATGCATGCCTTTTCCAACATTCTGGGCTCTCCACTGTACCTTTGGCTTCACAGCCAGAGCTTCTCACTCATTGCCTTCTTAAGGGCACAATGCATGCCCTCCAAGCAGTTCTTCTAAAATCTGTGTGGAAGCTTTCTTGACTCCACAACTATTGCATTCTGTATTCAACAAAAAACAGTATAATGTAGGTGATTCAAAGATCTTCATCAGCTGGAGCAGTAGCCAGGGTTCCTTCTACCTTGGATGTAGGAGATGAGTACCTATGAACCAAACCCTAAGGAATAACTTCCATAGGCCACTGCCACTCTGGAACACAGTATTCTCGGGTTCTCTTCTTAAAGCAAAGTCTGATATTTGCGACTCTGAGGCTGCTGAGGCTGAAATTCTGGTACCCTCATTTTTGTTGTCTTCTTCTGAAATACTTGGCTTTTTCTTGCTACTCTTTTCCACAACCAATTTATCATTTAGTCTACATTTGTAGGCTGCAACTTACAGGAATTTTCCTTTCTGAAATGTTTTCAGTCATTCTGCTCAACATTTTGCTCCTGAATCTCAACATAAATTTAGCTGAAAGCCCCAAAAAGTAGTTTTTCTTGCAGAATAACAAATCCACTATCCTTAATCTCAGTGTCAGGCAGTCTGGATAGGCACAAGGTGCAGATTCTTTCTGCCAATGCACATCACACATCATCCTTCTTCCTGGCAGAGATGTCCTGAGCCTGGTTTTTACCTGCAGCGTTTTTATCAACATTCTCGTCTTCTGAGCTCTGACCAGCTTGTCTCATCAGGTACCAGCATTCCACCTCTACTTTTTCAGTCAGCATCTCTAAATCTTTTCTAGCAACTCTCCTTCCCGCAAACTAGTTCCAAAGATCTTGAGCCATGTGACAAGGTAATAGCATAGCTATGACCTACTTCCCTGGTATCAAATTCAGTGTGAGTTATTTTCTTGTTGCTGAGACAAAATATCCAACACTCAAAGTTAAAGAAAAGTTTATTCACTTCAGTTCATAGAGCTTATCAGTCCATCATCAGCTGGTTCCAAGGCAAGGTGGTGTAATAGGCAGGAGTCACAGAGGAGAAGCGGTTCATGGCTGGGAGAAAAGCTGGAAAACAACAAAGAAGGATCACAGATCTTAGCCTTTATATTTTATTCAGGCTAATTAAGATGGGTAGCGCTCAATGCTTTATCTTACTGCCCTCTATGCTAGCACTGGGCCATATATCATTCAGAGCATCACACAATCTAGATCCAGCCACCCTCGAAAAGCCCCATCTATGAATTAATGAAGCTTTGGAGAAATATCTAGACACAAAATATAGTAGTACTATTGTGTGTAACTTATAAATACTGGGCCATTCTCAAGGGAAGGTTTATATCTGCCCAGAGAACTGTAGAAAATGTGTGACCAGTGTGCTGGAAAGGGACAATCCCTTGTGCCCTTGACCTTTTCATGTCTACTATTGGAACGCTGAGTAAAAAGAAATCATATGGAATTTTGCATAACAGAAAGCTCATCGAAGAAAGTATGTTCCAAAGGAGAGGAGTGTGAATACAGCTAGAGAAGTAGAGGCAGAAGGGGCTTAGTCAGGGAAATGATTAGGAGACCTTTGATCACAACTCCCAGAGTGGGTTAAGTGATATTCACTAAGTAGTTCACTTGCTAGATTCTCTTACAGGAACTTCCCAGGAGGAGGAATGGAGCTCCATGCTTGCAATGACAGAGTTGTAGGAGATCCTAAGGCTTGTCACCCAAACCCCTCTGCAGAGGGGCTCTTGTTTCCTAGCTCCCAAGTTGGCAGCTGCTGTAGTGTTGTGTTGAATCTTCTCTGAGAAATATTCTCACCAAAGCCACACTCTAGTCAAAGATAGCTTGTCGCCTCTCTGCACCACAGATCTTCCCAAGGCTCAACTATGTGCCCTGATTTGATGCAAGGCTACCTCGTGTCAGCTTCTGCAGCCACTGAGCACATTCCAAATTCTCCTTTGGCCCCACCCTGATCCCTTCACTCCTACCCTGGGAAATTTAAGAGGAATCCCCAATAATTTACCTGTATAGAAATTTCAGCCTCTCACTATGGGTTTCACAGAAACAGATCTTCAACAGAGGCAAAACAGATCACAAATGTTCTCAAAAACCATGAAATCATCCAACAACAGAGGCACGTAACTATAATCCAAGAGGATTTAGGGAATAATAGCTCAATGTGAAGGTCATGGATTTAATCCCCTGTACCAGAAAAAAGCTATAAAAAAAAAAATCATGAAATCTGTAGAAAGTGAGTGGGGAGAGCACTTGTGAATTAAAGAGTAATTTCAGGACCAGCAAAATAGCTTAGTGGATTAAGTGTCTGCTTAGGCAAGCTCAGGAACTGGGGTTCAATCCTTGGCACCACATACCACACCAGCCCCATCCAGGGCACACTGAGCCAACAAGGGAATCCAGGTGTGATGGCACCTGCCTGTAATCCCAGCTCTGAGGAGACTGAAAACAGGAGGATCACTCAAAGTTCTAGCTGCAGAGTGATATGCTGCACACACGTGTGCGCGCGCGCACACACACACACACACACACACGTAGAGTAATTTTGATTGCAGTAAATTGTTAAATTTGTGATGATTACCTGTACTATCAATGTTAATAAGAAATGCTTAGCTGATTGGCTTAGCATCGTTCTGGATGTGACTACATGATGGGCCTACTGAAAAGGGAAGACTCAACCTGAGTGTGAGTGGCACCAACCAATAGGTTTGCAGGCTGCATGGAATAAAAATTGGAAGAAGGAGTCTCTCCTTTGGTTCCTTGGAGAAGTCCTACTCTTTAGCAGCACCTTTGCATATCTGCATCCAGGCTTCTGGTGCGCTCTTGACCCTTCCGGCTCAGACTTTTCAGCCTTGCAGCCTGGACCCTTGGGCTTCTCCATACGGCCTCCAATGGGAGTGTGCAGTGAGCTCTAGGTCTTCTGCCTTTGACTTGGTTCTTCAGTTTTCCAGCACACAAATGGTCCTTTTGCACTCTTCTATTTCTGATGCTGCAGGAAGCCATTGCAATCCTACCTTGTAAACCATATATGTCCTGTTACTTTAAAGAACTCTACCAGATACAGAATGCATTGGAGTGATTTTGACCTTTCAGGGTAGTAACGGAATCCTCAGGATCTTCTGCATTAAGACCCATGTATCTCCTCAGAGCCTGGACAGGCTGCAGAGGAAATGAAATGAAAGAATACCCCAGTTTTCAGCCTCAGATCACCATTTTCATCATGACTTCTACATTCCTGTGTTTGCCTACTAAGCTGCCTTTTAGGTTTTAATCAAAAGAAAGTTGGCTAGAAAGCAGGGGCAGATAAGACATGCCTACACAGATTCGGGGGGCAGATGTGAAACTGACCTCTACTGTCTCTCTTCTTTCTGGAACTTGATACTCTATGTAAGTCTCCTTTGAGTTCACTGCATTGCCTGGGTAATCAGAATGGACCAAGTTTACGAAGAAATCTCTTACTAAAACCTTTAATTTCCTTAATCTAATACCAGAAACATATCTTTGAGAGCATTTAAGTAAGCTTATTTTTGAGGATGTAATCAAGCCATTATTTGGGATTCTCACCTACTAAAAATCAAAAACTTCAATGATCAAAACAAAAGATGGAAAGTGTCTGTGAATTCTGACACATCTATATGACAGTTTCATACCTCTGATTAAAAAGTCTGCTTCTAAAGGGTTTGGAAAGGTACGAAGAAATATATGAGATGGGAAAATCATTTATATAATCAGGCTGTAAATTTGAAAAATACGTAAACTTTGTTATTTTTATATTAATTAGAAAAACTGAAAACATGTAAATGATTCATTGAGAAAGAAAGGCTTTTACAGTAAGTGTTAAGATTTTTTGAATGAGATTTTAAAGGCCACACTCTCATGTCCATCAATGAACAGAATATTCATATTTTACATAGTTCATGTAACACCTGTAATCAACACATGAATAGCTTTTAATTTTGTTATTGTTTCTGTTCCTAACATTGGCCCTAACAGAAGAATCAAGAATGCACCAATTAAAATAAACTCAAGTTTAGGCTCTCTTTGGCTCAGTCACATATTAGCAAAAGCTGCATAATTAGAAAAGTGTGACTTATGACAACTCTAATGAAGTTATCAGTCTACAGATTTCACAGTCTGACCCTTGACCCAACGATAGTCTTGACACTGACAGAGCTATATGATTTCAGGCCCTCCAAGCCTTGATAACCCAGACATCTGGAGTAGGGCATAGAGGTCTGTATCAAATAAGCAATCTAAGAGGCCCTAATGCAGACAGATGTTTCAGCAGCACTGGAGTAGATGCATGGTTGTTTCCTGAGATACATGAAGTTCCAGAAAGTGACAGTGGAGACTGGGGGCATAGGGATTGAATAGATGATCTTTTTATGCTTCTTATAGAAAGTTGGCCTGGCCCAGAGATATAACTCAGTGGCATAAACGTCTGTCTGGAAAATGTAAGGTCCTGAGTTCAATCCCTAGTACTATAAAAGAAAGAAACAAAGAAAGTTGGCCTAAAGTTCTTCTTAAGTTTCCAGAACATGAAAACTAAACTAGAAGAAAAGTAATAGCCACAATAATAATACCAACAAAGATATAACTTCCTACACAGTCACTCAGAAATCATTTTTTGTCTCAAAGTCTCAGTGACTGTGATATGATAAAGAAAGGTAGATTTGAGGGCCTAACTATAACTGACTGGAGGAACTTATTTTGTCAATGTCCCCACCAAAGGACACCATACATTCTGCAAGTAGAAGGCCAGTGATAGTGTTGTCTTCAGGTTTTCTATGCACAACTTTTCAGAGTAGGGCTAGGTACCCATTTGAGACCAGGCTAATCCCTGGTTCCATAAGATACATTTCTATATCCCATTCTACCATAGCAGTAAATACGTGGTTCCCAAAAACAGCACTCTGTGAATCTGATCAAAGAGATTGAGCAAATGCCAATAAATTTCATAATTGTTCCCAACTGTCCAAGGGAGACCCTTTTTATGCTTTATATGAACGTAAATGTTGGAACAACACATTTCTTTCCTCTGAAGCAATTAACTGGGTTGTTGTCAGACTGCACTTATGATTCAAGCATCTTCATATTATGAAGGAAGTATTTTTCATGAGGAGAATATGGCATCATTGAAAATAACAAGAGGCTTGGATCAATAGTCTCCAACATTGCCGGTTTCACTGGTGGCCCACTGCAATTGTGGAGCATTGGACTGTGTATGTATCTGCTTCCTCTTAGTTCAAAGAAAAGAAGTTTTTTTTTTTTTTTCTTTCCTTACCAATATCAACTGGGAGGTGTGTCATGCCCACACCCTGTGCTCTGTATTACTATTGTAAGGGCAATATGCGGGGTGTCAACTGTTAAAAAAAATTAATGTTTATTGAAAGTGTTAATGTTTAATTGTTTGATTAATCTTATATACCTATATCTATCATTCTAAACTGATCCAATGATGAAAACATGTAATACAACCATTGTAAATTTTTTGTGGTTTTGAAATTCTGTTCTATATGTACTCTTACTTGTTACTGTTTTTTTCTATCTTTTTTTCTGCTATTTTTAGTCTTTAAAATTTAAAAAAAAGAAAATAACAAGAAATAGAGAGCAGGAGCTTGCTAGTAGGCACTTTCTTACCCCTGGAATGTGTGTATGTGCACATGTGTGTGTACTGGAGTTCTAAGACTTGGAAAGTGTATGGAGTGGGAAAGTGCATGTGGCATAGCTCCATCACCCCCAAACGAAAGCCTCCTCTGCTTCTTGTCATCAAGCTCTTTCAGGGTTCTGCCATCCACTAATTTGTTTCTCTTAGGTTTGCCTTTTCCATAAATGTCATACCTAGTATCACACAGTATAATGAATTTGAGTCCTATTTCTTTCACTTTGCATAATCCACTTGACATTCCTACATGTCTGTGTGTATGTCAGTAATTCTTGGCTTTCTGCCACTATGTAGTATTCCCTTACATTGGTATTCAAAGATTTGGATTGCTATATATATTTTTGTTTGTTTGTTTGTTTTTTGTTTTTTGTTTTTGTCTTTTTGAGACAGGGTCTCGCTATGCAGTTGAGGCTGACCTTGAGCTCAGGCTGGTCTCGAACTCGCACCGATCCTCCTGCCTCAGCCTCCCGAGTGCTGGGATTACAGGCATGAGCCACCATGCCCGGCTGGATTGCTATATTTTTATTGAGAGATATTGGGTTTGTTCCCAGATAGGAGCAAGTAAGAATAAAGCTGCAATAAACATTATGCATTCATAAGTTTTCCTTTCGCTTGGAAAAATACTTGGGAGTATAGTTGCTGGGTCACACAGTAAAGGTAAGTGTAACGTTATAAGAAATTTCCAAACCATTTTCTGAAAGAGCTCTGCCATTTTGCATTTTTATCAGCAATATATGAGGGTGGAGTTCACTTAAATAGCAGTTCTTTATTTTTTAAAAATCAGTTCTTTAGGATAGCCTCTACTTACCATCAAATGAACTAATAAATTCCTAACTTAAATTCAGTTTCTGCTACTTCCATCCAAAATGTTTTGACTAGTACAAAAACTATGTTGTTAGTATACTCACATTTTATGTATAATTTATTCTTCTAGGAATAGTTTTTGAGTACCTGCATAGAAAGATATTATTCTGGGGACCATAAAAAATAATTGTTTTAGGTTTTTATTTTCCTTCATGAAATTGTAAGATTCATTGATATAATAAGCTATGGAAGCCAGGCGTGGTGGCGCACGCCTGTAGTCCCAGCACTCGGGAGGCTGAGGCAGGAGGATCTGTGAGAGTTCGAGACCAGCCTGGGCTACAAAAGTGAGCTCAAGGCCAGCCTGAACTGTACAGCGAGACCCTGTCTCAAAAAAAAAAAGACAAAAAAAAATAATAAGCTATGGAAAATATAAGACAAGTTCTCTCTTGGTGGTTGAAGTAGAATATCCTAGAAATTTCGTGAGCTTCCAAAAGTAAGATCATGATTATTCTTATGACTATGAAAAGAAAGTATGTAAACGTCTCTCGAAGTTACATTATTAATGTTCACCTTGGGTCATTAGGATAATTTGCATAGCTACATTAAAGTGTACTAAGTCTTCTGTATATTATATGAAAATAGTCTGAGAAAATTATAAATTTCTAACAGAACAATATTTTAGCTATGACTATTACAATCACCTAAATAAAATGAATCATTTTTCTCAAGCGGATTCTTTAATATAAGATTACATCCCTAGAAAATTTGAAATTGAACACAGCCTTCCTACAAACTGCTCCCAGAAGACACGCAATAAGCAAAAACCCCTTGTCTGTGGGCAAAACTGAACTTGGAAAAGGCAAGGCCTTAACTAGACATCTGTTAGAGCGGAACGTAAGACCACTGTAACAACTTCTCACTTTTATTACTTCATACAAACCTTCTACACAATGTATCAGGAACTACCAGTGTCATATCTTACGAAGCAGAATTTCTAGTCACCCCTAATCATTTCTTGACTCTTTAGAAGTTAGAGGATCACTTTGTCTTCCTATTCTGTTTGCCAGGACAATAACCATGGAAATTGTATTAGCAGCTGTTATTAGAGTCTACCAAAATTTTGATATGGAAGATATCCTTCACACAAAATCTAATTTCAATGTCTTTCCAAGTTTTAATTTAGTTGCAAATGTCTGTTATGATCTTGAAAAATAACATAGCTACAAAATTACTGAGTTGATAGGGCATTTCACATTATATAGCACCTAACCTCAGTAAATTTATAGCCTTTAAAAGTGTACCTAACAAGAAAATATTTAACTGGTGGCTGGATGGTACTTGGACATATTAAAATATAATTTTATCTCATTTTATTTACTTTTTCCTTCTCTTATTCAAGAATTCATTTGAAGATGCTAATGATTAAATATATTTAAGGGCAATCTTTTTTTATTATTTTGTTTTCTCCACTTTAGTTTTCCTTTTATTTTCATTCAAGCATTACTGGAGTGAGAATAATGAAAGTAAGTGAACTCATGGAGTTTTCATGTTGGTCCCACTGAGGTTAAGAGCTGCATTTATTTACCAGCTTTAATATCCTTGTGTGCACATATGCATATACACGTGTGTATATGCATTTTTATGTGTGTGGTGATGGGGTTGAGGAGCTATTTACATAAAAATTTTACATATATAAACTTTACCTGAAAAGACCTAAATCCAGAATTGGTCTGTGGGCAAGAGGATCGAAGAAAAAAAAATGAAGAAAAAGAAAGCCTCATTTCCAGATGAAGTAACTGAAATATACTTCCTAGGCATTAGAGAGTGTTATGGCTTGTGTCTATATTTTCCTCTGAAACCTCAGAGTCATAGGTGGGGCTTTTGCAAAAGTGGCTGGATCTAGGGTGTATGATACTGGGCTTGATTCATGTTATAATACTAAGGTCAGTGCTACTAAGATTAGTGGTGTAAATGCTACCTTTTAAAAATAGCATGGATAAAATAAAAGGAGAACATGCTGGTAAGATCCTTTGGTTGCATTTCTACCTTCTGCCTGCCTGCCACAAACTGTTTCTCCTCTCCATGCTTGTCTGTCATACCACCCTGCCTTGAAGCAAACTGAGCATAGACAGGAACCTCTACAAATTGTGAGCTACGTAAATTTTACCTATTTAACTTTGGGTGTTGTATATTTTGTCTCAGCAATGAAAAAAAAAATTAAGACAGACTCTGTAGCCAAAGTGAGGTTATTACTTTGATGATCCCTTTCCATGTAATTCAGAAGCCTTTGGAGTTGGTTTATGGGTAGGCATGGGAAAAGTCTTTTTCATGCCACATGAAAAAGCAGACTGGAAAGCCTAAGGATTATTTGATGGGAGATTCCATTCAGAGCTCAGAAGACCAGAGTACGGATAGATATGCTATCTGTGAAGGCTTAGGAAGTTTCTTCTGGGAAGCTGGTCTGTATTGGGTATTGGACTCCAGAAAATGTACTGTTATGCCTTTTTTTAAAGTTATAGTTTATTTTGAAGAGTGAAAACAAAAGTAAAACCTAAGAAGAAACAAAGGCAGAAATAGGGTGACATAAACAACACATGTGTTACAGATTTTCAAAATAAGAGAAGCAAATTAACAGTGTTTGTTATGCTACCTGTATTTATCATCAAATCTGTCTAGCTTAACAGATATAGCTATGCAAGACTGGACAAAAAATTAAATATTAATGCTTTCTTTCAATAAACCTTAATTTTTTCTTGTATTTTTTTTTTTTACTTTTTTAAAGATTTATTGTAAGGAGAGTATAATAAGAATTGATAAAACATTAGAAATGATACACATTTAGAGATCAAGATGAGAAGTACTCAAACATGGCTTTTGTTTTATGCATTACTGTCCTTGATGTAGTTGCTTAGATTGCAGATATCAGCATACAGAGATAGTCAAAGAGTAAATTCTAGCATGAAGAAATGCCTCACATCACTAGCCATCTCTGAAATGCAAATTAGAGCAACAGTTAGATACTGTCTCACCCCAGAAAGAATAGCTACGATAAAGAAAGCAACCATGGGCCAGGCAGGATGGCTCAGTAGTCTAAAGCGCCTGCTTAGGAAAGCTTAGGCAGCTGCAGGGACCGCGGTTGGATCCCTGGCACCACATGCTGCGCCAGCCCTGCCCTCAGGGCAGGCTGAGTTGGCCATAAAAATAAATAAATAAGTAAACAAACAAAAAGTACTGAAATAAGAAAAGAAAAATTAGATAAAAAGATTAGAAAAAAAAACAAAGAAAGAAAGCAAACAACAACAAATGTTGGGGAGGCTGTGGGGAAAAAGGAACACTTCTCCACTGCTGATGGGAATGCAGACTGGTGCAACCAATATGGAAAGCAGTGTGGAGACTCCTTAAAAAAATTAGAACTGGAAATCCCATTCGATCCGGTTATCCCCTTACTGGGAATTTTCCCAGAGAAACTAAAACCATTTTATAGTGATTTTTGCCCACCTATGTTTATAGCAGCACTGTTTGTTATAGCCGAATCTTGGAAACAACCAAAATGCCCATTATCTGAAGAATAGTTGAAAAAGGTGTGGTGTTTTTATACAATGAAATATTTCTCAGCTATAAAGAATGAGAAACTAGAAGACTTCATATATAAGTGGATATGTCTTGAACATCTACTCATAAGTGAAATAAATCAGACCTATATCAGTAAATATCATATAATCTCTCTAATATAAGAATTCAAAATAAGAAATAAAAATGGAAAGATAAAATACAGTTAAGTGGAAAGTGAGAATTTAAGGATTAAACAATGAAGAGAGAGCTAAGACAATAATTAGGAAATGTTGTAGGGACAAAACAATGCATTTATATACAAAAGGTGGTTAAGACAGTGGTCCTAAAAATCTCCAACAAGTTTTTGAAAGCAGCAGGTAATAGTAAGAATTTCCACCCTGACTATATATATTGATATCTGTGAAATAAACAAATACACTAAGGGTAGTAATGTGTAATACTAAAACCATGCTTAGAATACCTGTAATTCTGGTCTTCTAATTATGCACTACTTCTGATGTCATATCAATTATTGCTATACTCTCTCTCAAGAAAATGTTTGCTTAAAAATAAAAAGCAAGTAAGAAAGTAAAAAGATAATAAAAGAAAATATGAGATAAGGGAAAAAGGCTATAGAAGTGTAATGTTACAATTTTGTAAATGGTTAAATTCCTAAATCTCTGTGTAACAATGTGTATTTTTTTTACATTCTATAGGGGTTCTAAAGTTTAGAATATCAACAGTTTATGGAAAATACCTATTGCATGTTATGTATAAGGTGTTCGATATTCAAAACCATAGTGATATTAAGCTCCATTGCCTAACTTTTAAGGAATAATATCATTAAGCTTCTCTTCTGGAGGGTTAACAACTTAAGTTGGTAGACCCAATAATTAGACAGAAAAAAAAAGCAATACAAGGATACCCAATATTTTGACTCTAGCCCTTCAAGATCAGTGAGAACACAGGACATAAAAGAACTTGTACTGAAACTGTATATAACTCAGTTGAGTTCCAAATTTCCTGTTTAAGGAGATTATGGAACAGCAGAGGAAAGTGATGGATGATGTACAGTGTGCCTAAGGAGAGTCATCTAGAGAGAAAACACTCTCTCAGGCTTCCACAGAGAGCAAAATGGCCAAGCATTGTCCATGATTCACTCAGATGGCTGAGACTATCAAAAGTTTTGCAAATCACAGTACAACGTTCCAGGGTAAACCCTGAATTGACTTGACTGACCTTTTCAGATACAAAAGTTACATAGTTTTTGTAACATAGGTCTCACTTTATCTTGGTCTTAACTATCCAGCAGAAAAGTCTAACTGTGAGGTACAAAAAAGAAAGCCATATTAATATGCTGAGTTATAAAAGGCTCAAGTCAAAAGCCCCAGATAATGCCAGATGTGCTGATAATCCACTACTGTTATGGACTATTAGACTATATATATAGCTACTTTCTCTTTGTGCAATGAAAAGGAAGATCTGAACTAATGATGTTTAGATAAGAAATCATGTCTGCATCTTGTACTCTGAACAACTATAATGAAGACAATATTATGCAGTGTATTAACTATTGTAATGATAATAACATATAAAAATTAAAAATACTGCATTAAAAAACAATAATAAACAATCAGGATAAAAGAAAAAAATTCTGGGGCCAGTGAGATGGTACAATGGTCTAAATTAGCTCCTGCTTAGGCAAACTTAGGCAACCGCAGGCACTGTGGTTTCATCCCTGGCATCACATGCTGTGCCAGCCTTACCCCCAGGGCAGGCTGAGCTGGGCATAATATATTAAAGTATAAATTTTAAACATTGACTGCTATTTTCAAAAAAAAATGATGGAAATTACAAGTACAATCGTCTTGGCCATCCTGCATATGTACTTGCATGGTTTTTCCCTCTTCCATTTTCCTATCTTTTCTCCTTTCCCTCATCTTCATTGTTTAATCCTTACACTCAGTTTCTTTCCATTTTACTATATTATTATGCCTTTCAGATTTTATTTATTCTTTTAGGTTCTTATACTAGAGAGACAAAATAATATTTACATATCAGTCTGATTCATTTCAGTTATGATTATAGCATCTAGTTAAATCCACTTACATATAAAGGCCTTAAATTTATTTGTCTTTATAGCTGAGTCATACTTCATTGTATAAAAATACCACAGCTTTTTCAATAATTCCTCAGGTGATGGACAGTTTGGTTGTTTTCAAGACATGACTATAGCAAATTATGCTGCTATAAACATGGGTTCATATATGTCATAATGGTACGATATTTTCAGTTCTTTTAGGAAAATATGCATGTTGGCAGAAAGTTTATCTGCATTCTCTTTATATCCAAGGACTGTCTGACTCTGAGATCAGCATGATGGAGTAATTGATCTGGCATAACAAATTTCAAGGCAGTGTAATGATGAGGTGGTGGCATGATTTGGTGGCATGATTTGGTGAGCTTTCAACCAGATTTATGTTGAGAATAAAGAACGAAAACCACAGCAGAATTGTTTCAAACATGCAAGGTTCTTTAGGTCAAAAGCTTTGGGGGACTGAAAAGATAAAGGAGAGGAGATCTTGGTTGTTGAGTAGAAACAAGAGAATAAACAATGGTGTGAAGGCATTGTAAGATCCAGCAGGAGTTGACTCTTTGCAGTCTCAAAGTGCAAAAGTAAAAGCCTTTGTTCCAAAAGAGAGCCCAAGGTATCATTTTCCAAAATAGTGTAACTCGGAGAAGTTATTCCTCAGGACTTTGTTCATACGCCCTTAACTCCTATATGCAAGAGTAAAAAAAAAGCCTGTTTACTTCTCCAGATGGCAGGTCTTGGCTTCATTCACATGGGGTTGGTTTTAGGTACATGTAAAGTACAAGAGTTGTGGGGGCAATAAAGCTTCCATGGAAGGTCAGTCAGTTTGCCCTGAGAGGTCAAGGAGCATGAGGCTGTCCATGTGAATCCAAAACATCAGTAGAGACCCAAGAAGTTTAGAGAAGCCTGGGCCATGGGTCATCTGAGGAAAGCTGCAAGGAAGGAACAGGGCAGATTCAAGAGTGAATCCTTGAGAGCTAGAACCACTAGAAGTACTGTGAGGCCAGAGCCACTCAATTGCTTTACAGTTCACAACTTGCCACAGACTACTGTGGATTCTGAAAGTGGAATTGTGGGATGTAATATCTGTCCTGCTGGATTGTGGTCTTGCTTTGTTTCCATTTCCTTCTAACCCTCCTTAGTAACTGCTGGAATTGAAATATTTATTTCATGTTATTGATGTGGGAAATGTTTAACTTCTTTTCAGTTGCCCAGAGGCTCATAGCTAAGAGTTTGCCCTGAATCTCAGAGGAGATCTTGGACTTAGGTTTTTCAGCAATGCTGAAACTGTTAGGAATTTGTCAACTCTTAGGGATGAAATAGATTCTTTCTGCATAAAGGGATATGTATGACTCTTGGGTGGCCAGAGATGGAATACTATGGCTTCTGTCAGCATTCTCCTGCCTGAAGCTTCATGCCATCATAGGTGGGGCTTTTCCAGAGGTGGCTGGATCTAGAATGTGTGATGACAGGATTAATCCATGGTGCAATGCTAAGACCTAGGGTGCTAAGACTAAGAGTGAAGGTTTCCCTCCATAAGTAGCTTGAACAAGATAAAAGAAGAAAGATGCCATTAAAATCCCGTGTTTGTTTTTCTATTTTCCGCATGACATGGGCTGATTTTCCTCTGCCCTGCTAGTCTGCTATACCTCTTTACCTCAGAGTCAGATCATACACTGAAGTTTCTGTGAACTGTGCGCTAAATAAAGCCTTTCTCCCTTAACTGACTATTGTGTCTTTTGTCTCAGCAGTAGGAAATGTAGCTAATCCATGTAAAGAGTAAGATCAGGGTACAGAAGCGCCTGAGCTGGTCATCCTGGAGTAGGACAGGATGATACTAAGAGGCTAACAGGGTGAATATAAAGTTCGCTCATCAGATGTTCCACCAACACCATTGAAACAAGAGCTTTGAACAATGGATTTTGGAAGAAATAGGGAGGAGAAATGGGGAAGCAAAGTGGCTTTACCTCAGCCTTTGGTCCCAAGGTACAAACACCTTCAGTCTCTTTGGTTTGAGAAGACACCTCCACATTGCTTTCCTGTTTTACTTTCCAACAGATCCTTTTCTCATTCCTTGGGATATTTTCCACAACAAATGTCTTACTTTCATGCCCTTTGTGCAAGTTCTCATATGAAAGAGAACAGAGGAAACCCAGACTACAACAAGAACAGGTGTATGTATAATTTGAACAGCTGTTGACCTTTTTTTTTTTTTTTTTTTTTTTTTTTTTGTGGGGCGGATATTGAACTCAGGCCCTTGTGCTGGCCACACAAGTGCCTATTCTACTGAGCTATTTCCCCAGCTCCCTGTTGATCCATTTTGAAGATACTTAATTTCACTGAATTGCAGTTCCACAAACCACTTGTTTGTTTTCTGAAGCCTGCTGAATCTGCAAAGTCCCTCCTGGCAGCTGCTCTTACCTGGCATCCTAGTGGAGCCTCTTCCCAACACATGCTAGATCCTAGAAGCTCTAGTGTCTTTGATATCCAGTGTACTGAGCATACCACGTCCTGTTCCTCCACCTCTGGACACACTCACTTTGGCTCCTTTTCCTCTTCCTGTTTTCTTCATAACTAAGCTACTAACCTGAATCTCTTATAATTACTTCATTCAGTGCAGTGTCAGGAAATCCACTGCTGTCATTTTCATGAATTGGTTTTACTATGGATTTGTCTATGAACTCCAGGTTTCTCCTTACTCTAACTCCACACTTATATCCATTTGGTGAAAATTCCAATCTGCCTGCCTTACACAAGTTCATTATGTCCAGAACTGAACTAAAAATTCATGCCAAGTGGAAAATGAAAAAAAAAAAAAGAAATAACAGTAAAGGAACAAATATGAAAGGGAGAAACATAAAAATAAATGGCAAACCTAAATCTCTGATGTTAGGAAGTCACAGAAATAGAATATTACATCTAATAACTTGTAAGAATTCTTATATTTGGGTTAGGGGTAGTTGAGAGAAAATTAATCTTCAGGATGAAATTAAAGGTGAATAATTTTGTTTGGTCACAAGTTTCAAGTGTTTTCCTTGCTCCTCTTGATAAGACTCAGAAAACCTTGGGTCTTCTGTTTCTTTTGCTGAATTTAGGGGCCACCATGATACGTCTTTGATTTTTATTTCCTTTTGTCTCACAGTGACTTTTTGAGAAAATATCTCACCAGTTCTCAGCAAAGCACTCGTTTTCTGTCCTGAAGCCAAATCATAACTTTTGTAACTTAACAGGAAAAAATACATTATATGTAAAATAGCTAAAAGTAAATAAATATTCAAATATATAACACACAAAACTAATCATCAAACTCAAACTTATCACAGTCAAGAATTCGTAAAAAGGCTCCTTCGTCTCAAGAGAAGACTTTAATGCGTGCTTTATGTTATTTTAGTCCTCGAGATGTACTGGAAAAATACTGTTCTTTAACATTTTTACCAGACAGAATAAAGCCAGTTACAGGAAGCAGTAATGAAAGCAAGGTGAGGATACCCTATTTTGGTTTTGCACCCTGGAAACCTCCTGCTCATAGGTCTGAATGCAGCCACCTTCCTAGTAGCCTGTTTTGCTTGTCACCTACCTTTGTGCCATTTTAGACGCCAGTTAATTGCTGCTGTCTTGCTAACAAAGGAAAACAAGACCATTGTGCTCCTAATAAAAGACTGTGTGAATGGCTTCTTTTCCGCAGTGCAATAATTTTAATTCATTCTATTTTTTTCCAAGAAGAAATAGATATACAATCATAGTGGGGTCTGCCCTTATTAATGAAGATGCATCACTAATTTAAGATGAAAATTGAAGCCAGGAAAATATCCATCTTGCAGTTACCCAGCCTGCAACATACAGAATCTGATGTGTGTTTCTTTTATTTCTCTTCTTGTTTAGCTTTTTTCTCCTGGGACCCAATAGAGGACTTTGAAGCAGGTAAAAAGCAGTACATTACTCTATGGCTTTATCCCAGCTGCATTTTGGAAAACAGATTTGCAGGCTCTGAACCAACAGGCAATAAGTCACTCAGCTCATTTTCTGAGAATTACCGCTGCACCGTTACTGTTTGCTTCCCTATAACTCTGTAACCACGGAAAGGAACAAATATGCACAGACATTTTCTTCTCTGCACTCAGAAAGCTGTGCCTTCATGAATATCTCTTCCTTTTCTGTTTTCTAATCCAACTTTCTTATGACAGGGCTAGTAATTTGTGAAAGGATGTTGGATGCATTTCCATAAGGCAGAGCTCAGCCCCAGCCACCTTGACTCTACCTCACAGGTGCAGTCTCTCATCTTCAGTTGCATTCTTAGGTCTGAGGGTGCGCTGTTCATGAGAACCCCAAATTATAAAAGAAGCCTCAAGGATAATATTGATGGTGAGTGTGATATAATATCCTTTTGTAGTTATTGGAGAGTTACATGCCATCTCTTCAACAAGTGTTTCCCATGCAAAATTTGTTGGGTACTTAATATGTGCATAGTCCGCACGTTCCTTCTTTTGTAGAAATTAAATACCAGACAGGAAGTAAAATTAAAATGAAACAACTAGACAAATGTGCTTATAAGGGAAGTTCAGGTAATGGCTCCATGAAGAAAATCAAACTGATACAACGATAGTGAAATCCTGGGAGTGAACAGGAGGGGATTTTCAAGCTGATGTTGTGGCTTCAAACTATGACGCCAAAACTCTTTAATATTCACCTCATCAATAGTTAGAGTGCCTGGGTCCCAGTCCTTAGAACTAGGCCGTCTTGTTGTCTGACCAATAGAGTCAAACTGATGTAGCTAGTTCCCAAGCCCAGCCTTGGGAAACGGGCAGCTTCTGCTTTCTGTTTCTAAGGTAATATAGAGTGTGGGTCAGGGAGATAGCTCAGCAGTGTAAGCACCTGCCTAACAAGGGCAAGGCCCCAAGTTCAACCCCCGGTGTGGCAAAAAAAGAAAAAAGAAAAAAAAAAAAAAAGATACAGAGTACAAGTACCTGGCTCAGCGTGACACAATATGAAATATGACTGGTCAGGCCCTCATGGTAGCATCCTGACACATGTCACTTCCAAAAGTAGAGATCACTTCATCATTGTACAACAGCCCCCATGTAAAGAAATGCCCCTTTTTGGGAATGTGTAGAATCAGATGAAGAGAAAATCCTAACTTCAAGTCTACATGTTATATAAGTGGTATTAATATAATAAATAGCTATAGTTAGCATAGATTCATTATTCTTTACTTAGGAAAAGGACACCATAGCCTTTCTACTACTAGAACATAAACATAGATCCACAGGCAAGGCATAGGATCATAAAGGACATAAAATATGACCGGGGGGTCATGACAGGACCTGGCAGTTTTCAGGCCCACAGCACCTCATCAACATCTCTATATTTTTCTACAATCTATCAGTGCTCATCACTGAGATAGACATCGTGGACCTGGCTGACTCTGTTCCTTCGAATGTCAGATACTGGACGCTTGGTCAAGATGATACAATGACTCACGATTCTTTTGTTATATTTCCAAGATGAGCTGATTAAGTCATTTTGTTTCATAAGTAATGAAGGGTTTAGGGTTTATTTCTTTGACTGTGATAACAGTTAATTCTGACGAAAAGACATTATGAAAATATTGATGGAGAGCAGTGATATCAACCTATCAGCCATTATTTATTAGGGTTGTGTTGTGTGACAAATATGATGCATAAATTTAATGCAACGAAATGTCATTAGTCACTCACCATTTATGACACAGGTTCATAGAACTGTATTTCAACATTTTCTTCTCAAAATCTACTTATTACAAGCTTAGCTATGGATGCCTTTCCTATCCTGTGACAAATCCCCTTCCCTTCTTTACTTCCTAATTACTAAACCTCCTTTACAATTCTGAGGAATGTAACTGCTTTTGCTCTTCTTTTGGTTGCTATGGCCAAAGTCTGCCCTCCCTTCCTTATTGCCAAGAGTAGTGTCTCAACCTTCTTTTACCTTTTTTTTTTTTTTTTTCTACAGGAGGAAGGAAAATGGAACCTTTCAGGCCATAGCCTCAGCGATTCACCTTCTCCCATCAGGCTTCACCTCCAACATCACATTTAGCTATCCACTCATCAATGGGCAAATTCACAGAAGAGTATATGGCATAAGGAATCCCCTCTCCACCTATGAATGCATGATACTTTGGGGGATATAGATATGAACCCTAACACCTAGAGAGGAGATACAGGAAAGGGATGCCACTTCAGTGTCCCCTTGCTTCTCACTGAAGGCACTGTTATTTGAAAATGTGATGTTTGGAATTGAGGCAGCCAACCTGGGAACATGAAACTAGACCTCTCTCATTCTGCAAGAACAAATGAGAGGGAAGGAAAATTCTGGGCTTTTGATGCTCTCTCAAACTGACCAACTAGCTCTCATATTGCCTCAAAACAGTGTTATTATTAAGAAACAATAAGTCGTAATGGATGCAGTCTTTATAGTCAGTTTGGATTTAGCCAAATGTGAGAGATAAGAAGAGGGCAGGCCCATTCACTG
The DNA here is from genome assembly GCA_004027025.1 of Myocastor coypus. Lineage (NCBI taxonomy): Eukaryota > Metazoa > Chordata > Mammalia > Rodentia > Myocastoridae > Myocastor > Myocastor coypus. Next base: position 33,487 of record PVJA010007167.1, on the reverse strand, counting down.
TAATTGTGTGAATCAAGGCAAGGTTAGACATAATGAACCCAACACTATGTATTATATATTTGAAGTTATAAATTTAGCTGTAAATGTATAAATAAAACATGTTCTGTCCTCATGCGTTGAAAAATAGGCCTACATAAAAATTGAAAAGCCAAACTGATATTAGAATGTCCACACTCCACGTGGGACACTGCAGTGGTCAATGCAAAGCTAGCCTGTCTCAGGCCCAGACCCATAGTTTGGCCTTCCTCCTTTCTCCTGCCCTTGCTCTGTCCTGTGTGCAAGTTACCTGGAGAGAATATAATGGGATACATTAGCCTGAAATTTCTAGTTTCATCCCCTTCTCCAGTATTCTCAACAGTTATTATTGTGAGATCCTCTTGGACACCAAGGTATATGGAGCTTCAGAAGGATCTTGACAGAGGCACACCCAGACCTAGGAAAAAAAAATGAAGATCCTTTGGTAAAGTATTCAGAGGCAGAATGCCTGGGAAAAGAGTCTAGGTAAAAGATCTTGGAGTTGTGGAGCACAAAAGGACTGAGACCCAAGGCACATGGCTTGGCGTCCAGAAGCTCATGTTCTCTGGGTGTAAGAAAGGGGTTAACCCAACATCACAGGGAGACAGAAATGTAAAGTCCCAGTCTGTGTAAAAATCTTCAGAAATACCAAAACTAGCTTTTCCTTTTGGATTTTATTGTATTTCTAAAATCAGATTGGAACTCCAGTGATTTTCAACAAATGATAAGAACTTATTGTCAGATACAAATCCAGAGAGATGGAATTGGCATGAAACTAATGCAGCTTAAACTCCAAGGCCACTCACCCACGTGGGTTCTGAGCAATAGCTTCAACAATCTATTCCCACAATGCTGTGGTAGTCATTTAGAGAACAAAAGGTAGACAGAGTCACAGACTGAAGATGGCAGAACGGGTTTTGCCACAGGTAAATGTTAAGATACTCTTCAATTTGAAAGATCCCCATCCAAAGGAAAGACAGTACAGACATCCATTCCAGAAATGAAAGCATTTCAAGAATTCTGTAAAATTATAACCATAGAATGTCCATCGGAAACTGCAGCTCCACACCCAGCTATCCAACCAAAGCAACTGCAAATGAGGACTCAAATACTTGTTCATCCATGTTTGTAGCAGTAGTTTTCAAAGTTAAATGCTAAGGAAAAAAAAAAAATACCCAAGAGTTTATCAGTGCATGAGTAGGTAAACCAGATGTGTTACTATATGTACTTACAATGGAATGCCATTTAGCCTTTAAAAGAAATGAAATGCTGATTCACGATACAACGTAGGTTCTGTACACATTATGCCAAATTAAATATGCCAGACACAGAAGAACAAAGAAATATTGGATGGTTCTACTCACGTGATATCCAATACGTTAGTCAGGTCTTTATTGGTATAACAAACGCACTGAGACAAGCAACTTATAAAGAGAAAATATTCTACCTGGCTTGAAACTTTAGATATTTTGTTGCACATTCTGGAACTGGTCCCATTGATTTGGGACCACGAAGATGCAGAACACAGAAAGCGTGAAGTGGTACATGGCAGGGCAGAGCATACCTGCTCATTCCATCAACAATCAGAGGGAAGAAGAGAGGGAAGGCCGAGTCCCACAGTACCATTTAAGAGCTCAATCCCAGTGAGACAAAGGCCCCACAAGACACCACACCTGTTCCCAACAGTGCCACCATGGGGCTGGAGCAGTTATCATGTAGGTTTGGCCAACAATCAAACTGTAATGCCCCTCAGTCAGCAAATACATAGAAATAAAAAGGTTAGAAGTCAGGGACTTGAAGGATTGGAGATTAGGGAGCTGTTGGTCATTGGCTCTGGAGTTTCCATTTGAGTGAAGAAATAGTTCTCAAAGTACATTAGACAGGGACGCCACACAAGTTTGAGACTGCATGCTCATGACATTGAGTTGTACACATGAAATGGTTACATTGGCAAATTTTATCTGTATAAAATGCACTACTGCTAAATTTTCTCAGTTTCAAACTGCACAACATAATTTGCTTACTTTCCAGTTAATCAGTTCTGTCATATAACCCAGTTATGAAGCACAAACAGGCTGAGATTCAAGGGAAATAAGCAGCACTTTAAGGGAAAGCCATCCCCGTGTCTCCTACTTTGTCCCTGCAGAGTGTTATGTTAGTATTTGTTTGTTTGTTTGTTATTTTTTACTTGTGGAATGAGCTGGGCAGGTTGATAAACCTCAAAGAAGCTTCCTCTTTGTCCAAAGGCAGCCAGAGCAACACGATCCCTACCATGCAGCCACATGGGGAGTTCACCTCTTGGTGTTTGCATAATGCTGAGCATGGGCCTGCCTCTGTTAGACATCCCAGGCCTAACTTCACCTTGCGATTTGTAGTATCTCCTCCTACCTCCTGGGAGACTCAAAGCAAAAGATATACCAGTACAGAATAATGAATTTGAAATTTATTTAAGTGTTTTACCTTTTAATAGGCTCAAGAGTTTGAAGGAAAACTAAACAAGGAAAATGACACACACACACACACACACACACACACACACACACACACACACACACACACCAGGACCATTCCCCATAAAAATGCTAGAACAGTAAGAATGCAGACTTAGGACTGATCAGTCCTTGATCTGTTTTAGACCAGGTTTGCCATACTCTTCCTTAAAACAAGATGTCAGGTGTTTATTTACAAGTGGACATAGTATACCCCATTTGGTAACAGTGAGGCTGGAAAGGTGAGAGGATGAAACAGGTAGTTACAGGAAGGTAGTTACAGGAAAGTCACCAACCAAAGTGGAGAGCTGGGTGGTCTCCTACCTGAGACCTGTAGGAGACCAGGTGGAAGGCACCTGAGCATGACTGGCACGGTGGCAGGGCCTAAGCTGATGCATTTACCCTCCAGTTGCCACTCATCTTCGCCTATTGCTTGTTCCTGAGGCCTTGCTTTTGGAGAAATTCCAGTCTTCCTGCTAGACTAAGAGAAAGGCTTTAGTAAGAAAGATGGATGCCATCAATCAGGGCCAGACTGGCGAGGCCCTGGGAATCTGGGCGGGGCCTAACAGTGTCTGCTTTTGTTGACAAATTGGATCCCATTGGACACAATGATTAAACACTTGTGTCTATTTCCTAGGGCTGCATGCCATATTAAAGTGCCACACATTGAATGGTTAACAACAAAAATTTGTTCATCTCACTGTTCTGGAGGCTAGATGTCAAAATCAAGGTGCTGGCAGGCCTAGGCTCTTTCTGAGATGCTAGCTAGAGACCTTCTTTGCCTCTTCCCAACCCCTAACAAGGACCATCACTCCTTGGCTTGCCACCATGCGGCTCGCATTTCCCCCAATGCTGCATAGCATTATTCCTATATGTGTGCCCGTGTGTCTTTGCCCTCACATGGCATTCTCCTTGTCTTACAGAAACAGTCACACTAGAAATGGGCTCCACTCCATGGTCTCATATTAACTTGGTTACCCCTGACAAAGAACTTTCCAACAATTCACAGGAGCTAGGATTGGGTACATGTCCTCATCCTTATCAGTTTAGGAGACAATTCAAATCATAGCAACCTTTTAGGTCTCATTTTTTGTTGTTGTTGAAAAGTAGGAATAGCCATTGTGTTCTATAAATTTGTTCTGAGGGAGAAAAGTAGCCCTGGTTTACATGAAGCAACATGGAGTAATCTAAGAACCCTCTGAAACCTGCTGTGAAAAATCTAGAGAATTTTGCAATAAGACAAGTAGAATGTTCTATGAATAGTCAGACTTTGAAACAGTCATAGTTAGAGCTGAAATGTACAAAATCATTTTCTAGACAAGGCCATAATGGGGACCTCAGGAAAGTATTTACCTCTCCAAAGAATGTCTTGGTTGGCAGTAGTTTGCTCAGTCTGAAAAACAGAGTGAGAAAGGCATATCTCAAAGTCTGCCTTTTTCTGTCCCCATAGTTTACAAAATAGGAGGTTCTGGGGTTACCTTTGTGCACAAAGCTCTCACTGCTGGACCCCCTGCCAGAATCTTCCAGTATTAAACCTAGTGCTAGGGGATTTTGCCATTCTTCCCAGCTGTCATACACACGAAGTAAAGGTCCAGAACTACTGCTAAACTGATATACAGTTGTTTGTCTTTGCCAGCCTTGAAAGACTCAGGGAAGTATGACATGTATACAATAAAATCACATTATCATCAATAAGCCCCAAGAGCAGTAACACTGGAGGCACCTTGGGACTCGCTGTGGTCATAGCAGATCAGTGAGTGTATGCTTGCCATGGGATAGGAAGAAAGAAGGATCTGCTACTAGGACTCTACAGACTGGGGCTGAGGACTGTGGTCTGCGACGAGGCAGAGCAGCTGCATCAAGAACTAGGACCTTGAGCCAAGCGTGGTGGCAGACTCCTGTAATCTCAGCACTTGGGAGGCTGAGGCAGGAGGATCAGTGCGAGTTCGAGACCAGCCTGAGCTACAAAAGTGAGTTTAGGATCAGCCTGAACTGCATAGCAAAACCCTGTCTCAAAAAGACAAAAAAAAAAAAAAAAAAAAAACAACTAGGACCCATCACCCATCTGAGCAGGACAAGAGTTTTCCTGAATATTTTTACAGTGTGCAAGAAGGTTTCTGTCCTCTGTTTCCCTTCAATGCTATTTTTCCTAGCCACAAAAGTGATGCCTTAGATTCATGCAATAGTTAGAAAAGCAGAGAAAGACACAGATCATATAGAAATTATTCATAATTATTTCTCTTGGGTGTGACCTCCTCCACACAGGCTATTTTATATATTTCTATATCCCATCTAAGGTATATGCACACCAAACAATATGTATATAATAAAACCATTTTGTAAGTATAAATATGGATATGTGCATAGACATATGAATTTTATAGAATGTACAAAAAGGAAATATATTATACATGTGTATATCAATACTCTCTATGCACATATTTAGTACTCATATATAGTACACACATATGTAAAAAATCTTTTAAAATGGTTTTAACATTTATACAAGGGCATTTATTGTAAACATCACATTTTTTTTTTTGTATTTAGTACAGGGTCAACAGGGTCTCACTATCTAGAATGGGTTCATAGTGATTCTCCTGTGTTCAGTCTCCCGAGTGCTAGGATTATAGGCATGCGCCACCATGCTGAGTCTCAGTCACTGTCTCAACATGCCCAGGTGGCAGGGCTGGCACACATGGCAGGGATCAAACCCCAGCCACTCCGCTCTGTGGAAGCAGATGCTTTACTCCTTTGAGCTATCAGGCTCTACATTACATACTTTTGTTTCCATAAAACACATGCACATTTACGCACACATGTAAAATATATAAGGAACAGTTGCCATAAATAAAACATAATTCTGTATCCACTTTTTTATACTCAGTACTAGGTTGTACTTCACCCATTTAATCAGGGCACTCAAACACAAAATGTAAATTACTAATTGCCCAGTTACACACACACACACACACACACACACACACACACACACACACACACCTCTAGAGACTGTAAACCTTTGCAGATTAAACCAAGACTCAGCAGAAAGTATATAGAGAAACCTCAACTCTCCCTTCGCCTGAGAATCATAAGCCAGGTCATTGCACTAGGTCAGCAGTTCTAATCCTAAATGCTGGGCTACCACCTCCCTCGCTATTGCACTCCACGGCCCAGCCAGATGTGCTCAGAGCCCTCAGGGACCATGGATCCAGCCCCCATAGCCTTCCTGCGCATTGTGTTTCAACCACTCTGGTTTTCTAGTATCATGCAGAATCTAAAGTTCAGAGTAAATTAAAATTGATTTCATTTGACTTTTCAAAATTAATTTCAGGTCATCTGTTGTAGGAGTTGAGGGCTCACTGTGGCTTCCTAAAACAGACTTAGGAATCACAGTCATAAAGCAATGCTCAGCAGACCTACAGGATGGTCCCAGGGCCATGGCAGAATCTGAAGCTTCTAGGTTTCTATTGTCTTTATCAAGAAGTCTACGTGGGAAGATCTGAAGTTTTTGTAATCAATTAATGAAGCCTTTCATTTAGAAACTTTAAAAATAAATGATTTCACAGTTCATTTCTATGTTTATTCTATTGATTCGATTTAAAACAAATTTTAACATAGAGCTTATAATAAGCTCAAACAATCCAGAGATCATTTTCATTTTTAGAATAAATCTTACTCCCCACCCCCTCTACTGCTGCAATTATGATAGAATAGAAAATTAGATTTTAATTAACCAGCAAGGATTCTTTTCCTCCAATCACTGGGAATTTAGAGCCGGTAAAACTACCAAGTAGAGAAATCACAGTACTACAAAAATAGCTGAGAAGAAAGCAAACAAACAAATTATCCTTTGGCTTGATTTCTTTCCAAGACTTTACAAATAATGCAGAGCAAGTTGTAAATTTCTTAAGCTAAGGTGGAAATCTTTGCAGGTACAAATTAAGGGTTGCTATGAACAGGAAAGATTTGACCAAGGAGAGAAACTGGGTGCCACCCCATACTCTCTCTTAAAACCTCAGAGGAAGGTTCTGTCATTTCTCTGGTCCAAAAAGCCTGATCCTGCAGACACACTGCCCATAGACATTGGCTACTGTCACTAGGATCCAATTTAGGATGTAGTAGGAATCCGATTGCTTATGTCACTGCACTCTGCTCTCTCCGCAGCAGCCCAACTTCTCTTTTGTCTCAGGTACTAGCATTATGCGCCTTATTAATTATGGATCAATCTCTAATTTGAAGGTATTGAGCCAAGACTATAGGAGGTTTCATTAAGATAAGATTAAAAGCTGACTCAGAGACTAATTATTTTGTAGCTATAAAAATTCAGGCTGAAATGAGGCTTGAGTGAAGCTATTTCATAGCCGTAAGTGTATCTGTAAGGGATTCCTTAAGATACACATGCCATTTTGCTGAGTCTTTTTGTGACTCCACTTCTGTTTATTTGTTTCATTGCTTACGGATAAATATCCCTTAATATTCCAATTTAGACGTGTATCTGGAAACAGCTTGCAAGAATGATTTCTAAATTGATGAAAGGAATTTCTATAGGAATGTATTGACTAAACTTGGAAGCCTGGTGAGCCAAAATGGCAAAGTCAAGTTCAAACACTTATGAAATGCTAAGTGAACTTCATTTATTAATGATTACTGATACACATTAAGCGGAAATGCCTCAGTAAATGAATAGCTTTTCTGAGCTGTACTGTAACTCATAAAGGAGAGTAGAAGGTGTGCAGTTGGTACTAACAGAAACCAAATGTTGTTCCTCTGAATTTGCCTGTGTGTGTATCTTTGGCAAAGTCTCTCTCATCACCAATACGAGTAACACAGATATTTTCCCAAACTAGATTTGATTCATTAAATTTTCCTCCCTTTGGTTTGGTTTAAATGCTCATTATTTTCAATTATGATAATTATAGATGGTAGTACGGTGGTTGATCTGTGTGCTTGTATTTTAACTTAAAAATGAGATCTAGCACGTCTAGATTCCTTTCTTTTCTATTTTCTATTTACACTTATTATTAGGAGCTGTCAGAAGTAATTTTAGCTAACAATACATAGAAACTGAGTTCACTAGGATTTAAACAATACAGATGTTGGTCACGTGTCATGCAGCCATGTCTCTTCCTACCCTTCATTCCCTTCATTTGCCATCTTCAGCTTGTTGGTCTTTCTTTTATGTCTCTGTGACTGTGGCCCCACGAAGGCTGCTTTGCTTTCAGATGTCACATCTTTCATTGCCTGGGCAGAGGAATGTTCAGAGCTTGGATTGGAATAGAGTGGAGCAGCAGCCTTCCCGATCTGCCCCCCACTGCTCCCTCTCACGGACCTCTGCTGAGGCTCCATTGTCTGGAATCAGGCTATAATGTCCCATGTTCACTGCTCACTTTGGTTCTAACAAAGGAGCATTTATCTTTTTAAAGTTTCCATACTGGAGAAAAGTGAAGGGGAAATCAATAATTTTGTATGCTAAACAACTGTCATCCTATCTAGGAAATGAAGTTGTCTTGTCCATATTATAATATTTTGCAAGCACTTAGTTCAACTGTGGTCAAGATGTGGTCCCTGACCTATCAAGGCAAGCACCAGCTGGAAATTTGTTCAGAAATATGCACTCTAGACTAATGGGACTGAAGGCTGGAGGGTGGGGGCAATAATTAGATGATTATGATGCATTTTTAAATCATTTCCACTGCCTTTGCTGTTGACCCAAAATCATTTCCTGGAAGTGTGTGTTAATTGGAAGGATGATAATGTCTTTGAGAAGAAAAAAAAACATTAAGATAATCAGCAGGGTCAGGATATTTCAAACCACTCATGCCTCTTCGCTCACACTTAGTTAAGCTGTTGACCACCAGTCCTCTCACTTAATCTTGACAATCCCCTTGCTGGGCCTGGAGGGCCTGATCCAGCATGTCTGCGGTGGGTGCTCTAACTATGTTTTTCTAATTATGACCCGCTGAGGCTGAGGAACACACCCGTGCTCTGCAGAGCAATAACCTCAGAACTTCCTGGGAAATTGCTGCAAGAGTAGACTGTCTTGGCCCAGTACCTGGTCCACTACAGCCAAGCACTTTGTATCTTAATGAGTTGTCAAGATAACGCATAGAGGCACCCTAAAATTTGAGAGTGAGTCCTTTGACCAGTGCTTCTCATACATGAGAATCAACAAGGATGGAGCTTATGCAGACTCTAGTTCTCAAGGTAGATTACTCTGCTAGGGTTGCAATCACAAAGTACCCAAGACTGAGAAGTTTCAGCAACAGAAATTTATTTTCTCATAGTCCTAGAGGCCAAAAAGATGAACTAAAGATGCCAACAAGCTTCATTTTTAAGTCATCTCTCCTTGTCCTGTAGCTGGTCATTGCCCTCTGTCCTTATGTGGCCTTTGCTCTGCACATGCATGTGTGCAACTTTCTTCCTCTTATAGTAACACCAATCACATGGGTTAGTGGTCCCCTCAAAACTTCAGTTCTTTCAAATTTGATTTTTATTAGCACATGTCCTCTTATTCCTTATTATCATACGTGATCATATTATCAGGTATGCTAACACATGAGTTGAGTTTGGAGAAGCTGTAAGTATAGGGTAAACCTGAACTTCTGTATTTCTGATCTACTCCTCTGGGTGGGGCCAGTGCTGCAGGTCTTTGGACCACATTTTGAGTGAGGGTGACAGATTTTATATCTCACACTGTTCCCAAGAAGAACTGATCCCTCAGTCTCATGTAAGGAACTCTGTATAATTCATGCACTGACCATTTATCTTTTATACATCTTTATACTTTAATGTAGCACATAATATAATAAACCTTCCATTATCTGATCTTCTCCAAATTGATTCCTCCTGGAGTTCATATAATTCTTAATTCAATTGTCCTGGGGACTCTCCTTGAGCAAGAGGAATTAGAGTGTTGGACTGCAGCATGAGAATTCTAAGCAACTTTGAAAAATTGGAGAAACAGTGCATATAAATGAACAGGATATATCCCAACAGGGGTAGGTGCAAGACAGTTCCCTCAGGCATGCAAAAGAAAGGATACAGCATGAGGAGACCTATAAAGCCCACGTGAAGTGGAAATCCAGAAATCTAATCACTCGCAGTGAAAAATTATCCTAAAAATGAGCATTCAGGCAAGAAATTACATAGCACTCAGCAAATACCTCTCTTCTAATACAAAGCCCCAAGTAAGAAGAAATATGTAACTAAGTATTAAAATAACTCAGTATGTCACTAATTTTTAAACATTATCCTTCTGAGAATTATATTTTCCTGGCTCCTAAAGTGACTTAGACATAATTATTTATTGATAAATATGTACATCTAGTAGACACCTAGCTCCCGAAATACTAAATATAATGATGAAAATTGATGCTAGCTGCATAGTATAATTACCTGGAGAACTTTTAAAGCTACCAGTGTCAAGGCCATGTGCACTAACTTCCTGAGTCTGGTACTGCAAAATAGGTGGGCTTAGAATGGTAGAAATGGCGTAGCTCAGAGTTGCAGAAGCTGGTAGTCTTAATCTTGAGATGTTAGCCATCCCTCCCTCTGAACCCTGTAGGAAAATGGGCCTCCTTTCCCTAGCCCAGTTTCTGGTTGTCCGTACCTGCTTTGGCTTGTAGCAGCAAAAATATAATCAGTGTTTACATGTTTTCTGTTTCTTCACGAAGTCTCCCCTCCCTCCTGCAGATCTGTCTTTTTTTAAAATTAATTTTAATGAGAAAGAAACAGCAATGAGGCAACTTCAAAACAGGTTAGTAGGACAGTTACAGTAATTAATACACTGCATATTTTTGTCTTCATCTCTTTTTTGTTGTTAATTAGTGCAGCACCAAGGCCTACACTAAAGACACTAGTTCAACTTGATTCCTCTGCAAAAGTTCTATTTCTGTGTACAGTCAGATTCTGAACTACCTGGAGTAAGAGTGTCACATATCTTTTTGGGAAGACACAACCATAATACCATCCCAGACCAATTACATGACATTCTCTGGGGAAGGTCAAGACATCAGTGTTCTGTAAGTGTCCTGGAGATACTTAGAGCCAGCTATGGTTGGAGAGGTACTGCCCGCCCATGCTGTCAAGAGTTGCCTGTACTCATGGCAGCCTGAGTTGGAGTGGGAGCTTTATCTATGCTTCAGAATTGGGACTATCAGTACAACTGAGGTTTATAAAAAAGAGCAGCAGCTAACATTCTAGAGTAGTGACCCTCAACTTGGATATAATTTGGAATGATGTAGAGCCCTGAGTCCTTACGCTGGCAAGCATGGATGCCATTGGCATGGGGTGAAACTTGGGCATGGCGGATGTACAATGTTCTGCAGGAGCGCGACAGGCAAGAGGAGAACCACAGCTGATACAGAAAACACTGCCCCTGTCCTTCAAAACTGCAAGCTATGCATTCAGTCAAGGCTTTGCTTTTGCTACTCACCACTACCTTTTCATCATATTAGCCTAAAACTTCAAAAGGAAGACTATTTAAATATACTAATTTTCTATTTATCATAAAATTGTGGACAATCCTTTTCTGTTTAAAAAAAAAATGTAATGCCACTGAGCCCTATTTCCAAAATCAGTTAGTTCCTCTCCTCTCAGTCTCAGGCAAATACTGGTAAAATACATTTCTAAATTCATCTTCCAGTGCCCTGACACACCAGTACTGCCCTACCCACTGCCCTGAACCTCCTTTTGCAAAGCTATCCACGGCCCTCTTGTTGTCAAATGAAGAAGGCAAGGTCAATCCTCAGCCTGACCTCTGCTCCTTCCCCTCCTCATACGCACTGTGCTGTAGCAGCATGCTGGCCTTCCCCTGAGCCATTCCCTTCATTCTTTTGGGAGAACCCTCTTATTCGCCCTGCCTGTGAGTGGTATTTTGGTGCAAGCTTGACCTATTTTGTCCCTGTGTAGATTAATCTCAAACATATTCACTTTCATTTTCCATAGCCCCGAAGTGATTAAATATTGGCCAAGTCAAACATTTAACACAACATCCTATGCCAGCACAGTATCAACCAGCTTTCCCATGGCTTCTTATAGGTAACGATGATATTTGAAGTAGTTATTGAAATGTTACAGTATTTTCTACCACCCACCAAGTAGCTGCTGCCCATTGTCCTTCCAGCAGTGCTCTCCTCCTATATAGCTGTCCTGGGACTTCTGCGATCTCCACTGACCCACTAACTTCAAGAGGAATGCCATGTACAACCCAACACTGCAGGGTAGAGACATACATTCTTCTGTTGTGCTGACAGTTGGACATGTTTGTGTTGCTCTTGTCAACATCAAATACATCAAATTTCCAAGTATGTCTAGACAGCTCAAAAATCATTTCTTAGTTTCACATTCATATTTTCTTCTCGCTTTTCCTGTTTTGATTGATGATGTGCTAAAGGGGAAACTCACTAGGCATCCCCTAGTAACAAGTTTTACTTTAGAAATATACTGTCAGGACCCTGTGAACTCATGTCACCTCAGCTTTTCTCTAGCCATGACCACAAAACTTCCTTTGGCAAATCGTTTCTACTGTTTATCACAAAACAGTAGAAACAGAGGCTGAAGGAGTGCCTGTCCTCTTGGAATAACTTTCCTGTGGATACCTGTCAAATTATAAAGAAGCTTGGACTAGAGGTTCATGGACTAAGGTCTCAATGAGGAGAGGCCTGGAGCACAGTACGTGGACTCAGAGGTCTGAATATCTGTCCTCCATTCTAACTCCATGTCTAAGATAAGGAATTGTGAGGTGTAAAATGGTTGTTAAATCTTCTACATTCAGGTGTTCCAAAGGAACAGCGATATTACACATGGGATGACATCATATTATAAGGAATTGGCCTTTGCAATTATGAGGGTTGAGATGTTCCAAGATCTACAGGATGAGTTGGCGACTTGGAGACCCAGCAGAGCCAAAGACATAGCTTCAATTAGGCCCGAGAATCAATAAAATAGATTATTTTCCAGTCTTAGAGTAAACTTCTGAGAACCAGGAATGCTGACATGATGACTTATAACTTCAAGACTGTGAGGCCTGAGGCCCAGGATAAGCCAAGGATTCTTACTGAATTGGAAGGCAGGACAAAGACTGTTCTGGCATGAAGGCTATTTAAGTAGTAGGAATTGTGTCTTTGTTTGGGCAGGCTCAGAATTTTTGTTCTATTCAATTTTCAATAGTCAGATGAGGATGGTTTACACTGGGAAGGGCAGTCCTCTTTACCAAGCCTATCAATTAAAAAACTAGCTTCTTCCAAAAGGCATCCCTTACTGAAAACCCCAAAAGACAATAATCTTCTCTTACTGTCTATTTCACTTACCCTGATTTTAAGAATCTACTACAAACCATGATAGGCAAACATCAAACAGAATAAATCATCCTGAGGTCAATAATTGCTTATCATTCTTAGTTGGTGATGAAATTTCATACAACCCTGATGATCCCACCTAGACTGTGAATCATCTCTTTGTCCATCATATTGAAAATGTATACACAATCTTCCTGGCAGCCCCTTAGAAGCAATCTAGGTTACCAGATCTACTTTGACAGTTGCACTGTGGGTATGTTTAAATGAATAGTCAGTCAATAATGGTCCCTAAAGCCAGACACCAAGGATGCATGCAATGCACATCCATTAAAGAGAGCCTGCTTAGCCAAGCTCAGGGACTAGGATTGGATCCCTGGCAACACACGCCATGCTGGCCAAGACCCCTGAGCGTACTAAACCAGCCACGGAGACCAGGACTGCTGGCGTATGCCTGTAATCCCAGGGCTGGGAAGGCTGAAGGTAGGAACACTACAAATCAGAAATGCATAGTGAGACTGTTTTGGTTTGTCTTTAGTTGTACCCCCAAAGACTAGCGCAGTCATGGGGCAGGGGCTTGTAGAGTTTGAGAGTAATTCATTTTCCCAGGATTATGTGTTTTAGTACTGCTGGGACTGTGAGTCTGAGTACTGCTGGGATTGTGGGTGTGTGTACCTTCCCTAGCCTGAGGTGATAGCCTGAATGTATACAAGAGGGATAGAGAAACACTTTCTTTCTGTTGCCCCTAGTTGGTTGGTTGTCTCTGTAATAATTGCTATTCCACTGGCATGAACTGCTGGCTTCTGCCCTGTGCCTCTCTGCCTTGGCTCCAGCTGAGTGTAAACTGTAACCTTCACTAACTGTGAGCTAAATAAACCTTTTCTTCCTTCATTTTGGGTGTTGGGTATTTGTTCTAGCAACAATAAAAGAGTAACTAAGACAGAATTCCTATAACAAATACCTAAAAATTAAAATAAAACAAAAAATTAAAATATAATAAAGAGAGGCCACAAAGTGCTTCCTTCAAATTAAAAGTTGCAGACTAAATAACAATTGAATTATGTGGTGAAGTTGGTAAGACCTATGATAAGAACTAATATTCCATAAATGTATTTGTAAAGAAGTACAATAAGTGTTTCTTATTGTGCCTGATTTATAAATTAAACTTTATCACAGTTATGAATGTATTGGAAAAATAAAACAATAGCTGTGAATGTCTTTCATTGTGTTGCGGCTGCCTCAGTGTTCTGAACCGATTAAATACATGGTCATTTTAATTTTGAGCAAGAGTCAAAAGTCATGCATGCAGTGCCAGATCTGGTAAACAAGGTAGGTGGTGATACACAGTGAAGATTTCACTAGCCCCTCCCACAGGTGCACCACTCAACACCCGTGTTCACTATATTTTTTATCACATCTAAAGAGATATTCTAAAAGTAAGACTTCCAGAAGTGCTTTACAAAGGGTAAAAACAAGCCGGGCGTGGTGGTGCATGCCTGTAATCCCAGCACTCGGGAGGCTGAGGCAGGAGGATCGGTGTGAGTTTGAGACCAGCCTCGGCTACGAAAGTGAGCTCAAGGCCAGCCTGAACTGCATAGCGAGACCCTGTCTCAAAAAGACAAAAAAAAAAAAAAAAAAGGGTTAAAAACAATGGAATAAGTGTGATTTTGTAATATGAACCTTCATCATTTTTTTCCTTCGGGACTGGGGTTCAAACTCACAACCTTATACTTGCCAGTCAGGCACTCGTGCCATGGAGCTATCTCCTCAGCCCTCTTCATCATATTTTTTTTTTTATCACCTCCTGTTTGAAGTTTGATACTATCCATACTCTAAGGTATCCACTAGGTCTTTTGACAGGTAATCCCCACTGTGGGATCTAGTGAGTGTATTATTTTACCAGAGAGCTGAGCATTCCATAGCCCAGTCAAATGACAAGATTAGCTGTCATAGCCTCCCAACTTTTGAGTAATTTGTTTTGCACCAACAAGTGACAAAAATAAAGTTGCTTTTTACAAACAAGACAACATAAACACCTCTAGACCCTAGACTCAGTCTGAAACTTTACAAGATGGTCTAAGAAATGACAGTGATTTACTTAGTACTCAAGTCCAAAATTCTTCCAGACTTACAGATTTACATTATAGCTACTTGTCACAAACTTTTTCTCTATCTCCTAATTATTTTCACAAGTCTGTTACTCTTTCTCCTTGATGAACAGAGATGAGAAAAATTTACCACCATATCATCATTCCATTCTTCAATAACCACGGAAGACATGGTCAATCCATCTAGGTCCCGTGTTGAGCTTACCCAGGAAAGTACCCCAATAATTCTCCTCAACACTTCATTCTAGGTATTTGCTACAGATTGATCAGGGAGTCTATAGCCTATTTGCTAGCCTCTTCCTAAACTCTCCTGATTTATCTCTTGTATTAAAACAAAAGCCACTTCCCTGGTTACACCAACCTCTACATCACTACTCACACCAATTTATCTTCTACCTGTTAGAAGAATTACCAAATTAATCTGTCTAAAACACATTTACAGTTGTCTGGTGTGCCAACCTGTGCTCACCCCAGGACACAGAAGTATTTAGGTATGTGGTGGTTAGATTGATTGCCAAGATAGCTCCAGTCCTCTATCCTTAGTAGTGTCTATGTCCTTTAGGATGTGGCTTTGCTGTTCCTCTTATCAAAAGACAACGTCTATTTCCCCATCTTTTGAATCTCTACTATTCTGATGACTTTCTTTGAATAACAGAAGTGGCATTGTGAAGATTCTAACCCTAGGCCTCCACAGGCTTTAATCACTTGCCCTGTCTCTTTTGGAGCTCTGTCGTGGCTACAAGAATCAATCTGTTCTGACTTGCTGGCAGATGAAACAGGGAGTGGAGTTACATTAGAGAAGACAACTTAGATAAGAACTGCCTCTGACTACCCACAGATAGCCACCTTGACTTGAGAGCCTTACCCACTCAGCTGACATATTCACGAAGTTTGGGAGACATTTGTTATACAGTATTCAAAAGTCATATATAGCTCAAAGTCTTTATGAAGGGCCTATGAAGTAAATCCTAAAAGTCTAGTTAAATGAGAAATGGGAAACTATTGCATGGGAACTGAACAATACAACGAAGAAGAAGAAGAAGAAGAAGAAGAAGAAGAAGAAGAAGAAGAAGAAGAAGAAGAAGAAGAAGAAGAAGAAGAAGAAGAAGAAGAAGAAGAAGAAGAAGAAGAAGAAGAAGAAGAAGAAGAAGAAGAAAATTAAAAGAAAACATGAATGATTAAATTCAATAGGTGGCTAAGTAGCTTAGCATTCTCAAAGGCATGTACCAGCATCAGCGACCTTAGTCGCTGACGACCCTACAGGGAACTGAAGCAGGACAAAGGGGAGGCACCACACAGCAGGAAAAGAGACTGTGATTCTGAGAATACTGGTGATTTGTCTGGGGACTGCTGGAAATGATAAAGGACACCTTGAAAGGTCCAGCCAGAAGACGACAGTGTGGTAAGATGCCTTCGATCTTACCTCACAACCTCATATAGAAGTCTATTCATAACTTTTCAATAAGTCTCCTTGGCTCTTTAAAATGAGACAAGTTAATGTTGAAATGCAAATTTCATTTCTCACTTGACCTGCATGCATGTTCAACACACACACACACACACACACACACACACACACACACACACACACAGAGTTTCAGCTACCTCATTTCTAGTCATTTATATCTTCCCTTCACCCCACCCCAACTCTACACCATACCTTTTAAATTGTGTGACTTTGCTTTTTCAGCTAGAAAAGTGGTATGTATGTTCTTTCTAAAAAAAAAATAAAATAAAATCACAACACCAGAAGTTAACTTCCCTCAACTTCAAGACACTGATTTTTTTTTTAATAAATGGCAACTACAGTCCTATTCACTAATCTACCTTCCCTCACCAAAAAAGTTGAACTTGTACCAAGATACTCAAAAAAGAAAAGGCCACAAATTTCTTTGTGAGCCCTAACTGTAACAATATAGTCTTCCTAATCCCTGGGATCAGACGTTGGACATAAGCCTTGCTTTGGTCATGGGACACAGCATGTAATGCAAGAGATACTTGCAGAGTGAACAGAGAGAGAATTACCATCCTCCTGTGCCCTGGGAGGTTTGACGTGACAATTTGAGAGACAGAAGATTAGCCTGCTGGATAGTTCATGAGGAAGGAATGAAAGGGCCCCAGCCTTGAGACTGCCAACTATGAGACCTGTGACTAAGGTCATTGTAGCCCCTCTAGCCCCCACTGAGATGCCTGTTTCTAGAAGCTGCATGAGTAAGTGAAGACAGCACCCACTGAATTTGGCCCAGTTGTGCCCAGCTTACTTGCCAACCCACAGAATTCTGAGGAAATCAATGATTGTTGGTTTAAGCTATTAAGTTTTGGAATAACTTATGTATGAAGTAAAAGCTAATGATTTCATCACTTCAAAACATGCTAAATAATGTCAGAGGCATATAATGCACCTCTTCATACCAGATGGGTATTCCAAAACCACAGCAAATTGCCATGGGGATAAGATGCTTGAATTTGTCTTTATCAACAGAATCTTATTTTAAAAGTTCACAGGGGAAGAAAGGCAAAACAACAAAATTACCAAATAAAATCAAAACAAAACTTCTCTTAAATCTTAGGAAAAAGAACAGGCATATTTTTCTGAAACAAGTATTGAAAACTAGATAAAGTATGTAGGTGCTTATGTTTATTTTCTTTTCTTTAGTTTAAATACAAAAGCAGATTCACATTTATGCCCAACCCCTAGAACATGACAGGACTTCTCAGAATGTAATGTGAACACTGATAATTGTAGGAGTCATATTTTCCACATATTATATAAATATTTTATATAAATATATATCTCTTATTCCACTGCCTTTTAACCTTTCATCTATTATAGCTTTCTTGAAAGAATTCCAAATGGTCTTTGAATGAAGATGTGATATGTGTGACATTTACTATACCTATTGATTTGTTCCATTTTGATTTAAAGGCAAACCCTAGTATAGCTGGTCCCAAGGCCCATCTTGTAGCATTTTCTCCTTCTTCCTTGTGCCTCATAGCCATAGAGGGAGCCATGGGAAGAGGTAGGAAACAGAGGTGGTAAAGCATTCTGCAATTCTCCAAGTGCTAGATATAATCTAAAATATGTACATTTACTAGTGAAATCGCTTTCCCCATAACAATAGACACTCTTATTAGAGCCATATTTTTGCTGGCAGAGCCCAAAGTTGCTTTACTCAGCAATCTACATGCAGGAAGAAAAAAATAAGTAAATACATGCTCATTGCAATGAGATGAACATTGTTTGATTTTCCTGGACTCTTATTTTGTTATTTTTATTTTTTTCTACAGACCTGCACACTCTCTCTTGACACTTCCAAATGGCTTTGGGACTGACTGTATTTGAACAAAGTTATTTGAATTTTGATGTATGTCTTTAATCAGACACACTGTTTTGAATATATTATTTTGAACAGTAGAGTCAAATGGCTATTGTTTTTTGCTGTTATATGAGTGAAGAAATTAATAGGATTTAGGGATTAGCATGAATGTCTTCTTTTATGTGGCTTAGATAATGGAGAGTCTTATTATTACTGTATTCCTAACAATAAAGCATACAGTGTTTTCCAATAAGATAAAACAATAACTATATAAATACAAAACATATTACTCATATCTATTGTGTACTTAGTGGTCCATTATTAATATTAATCATCTCCTGCTTTCTTCCAAGGAGTTTAAAGTCTCATATATTTTACAATCAAAACTGTCAGGAATTATAACACTACTCTATGTGATCTCTATAAAAGATGATATAAATGCCAATCAAAGGGTCCATCAGTTGTTTCATTTATATTCAAAGTACTTCTGCACATAAATTTCATTAATAGTTTATATTCTTCTTACCTACTCTTGGAAGGAGCTCAAAGCATATTAAGTCCTTTCATTCTCATACTCCCTGTTTGAGGAAGAAATAACCTTGCCACAGCCCTGGGATCCCCTTTGCTCTATATAACCCAAACAGGGGTATGGCTTGTAGACATCTCTTAACTCAGTGCTCAGGGTCAAAGGTGTGATGCTGATACTGTGTGCTACACTGACTCAGCTGAACCGCACTGATTTTAGGTCACAATTAAAACTGTGTCCACCAAATTAAATTGTTTGGGGTGACATGGCCCTCGTGTCTTTTTGGAAGGGGAGCAACATTGTCAAATGCAACACCTAATGAAATGTTCTCTGACATATATTTCAACCCAGATTTGTTTTGTACTTCTGGAACTATATACTTTACAATAAGGTCCAGGGAAAACTAGGCTAATATCAATTTATGTTCCTTAGTGGGTAACATTTAAATGAAATTCACAAATGCATTCAATTTAAACCATACTTGCACACTCCATTTGGAAATGTCACTCCATTATACTATACCAAACACTGTAAAAGAATGTGCTAGTAAAGACATAGTTCTGTTTAGAAAACTATGTAAAAATAAGAAAGTTGTTCCTATATGACAGCAAAATAGCCCAATTAACTATATTATAACATTTGAGGTAATTGTCTTAGAGCTTCCCGTTTTCCAAAGCACCCGGGTAGAGGAAAGCCATTTTTCAATTAACTTACAGGTAAAGTCTGTCAGACTACAGACAATGATGGGGGTATTAGGTATTTTCTTGTTGCTAAGACAAAATATCCAACACCCAAAGTTAAAAGAGAACTGGTCTGTTCAGCTCACAGTTTGTAGAGCCTTCATCCATAATCAGCAGAGTCCAAAGAAACATGGCATGGCAGACAGGCATAGCAGATGAGAAATCATTCATGGTGGGCAGAAGTAGCAAGCCAAATAAGGGATACCCATAGCGCTTTCTCTCCATTGTATATTAAACAGGTTGCTTAGGGTGGTAGCACTCAAATTCTTAATCCTAAAACCTTCAAGTCTATCATTATACTACAAATCAATGGTAGAATCACACAGTCTAGATCTAGGTATCTCTGAGAAGCCCTCACCTATAATTGCATGGCATTTTGGGGGGACATCTAGACATAAGCCATAATATTCCATTCCTTGGTCCCTGAAAGGCTCGTGAACATCTCTTTATGAAAAGCCACTTACCCCATCTCCAAATGTTTCCAAACTCCTAACAGTTTCACCACTGCTATAAAACCCAAGTTCAAAGGCTCTTCTGGGATATAAGGCAAACTCTTAGCTACAAGCCCCTGTAAAAATGAAAAGAAAGTTAACACTGCCAGCATTCAGTTCATAAGATAAACATTATCATTCCCATAATTACACAAGAGGATAACAAGGAATAGGATCAAAGCAAGATCAAAATCCAGCAGAGCAAACATTAAATACCACAGCTCTACTTACAGCCTCCTCAGAAATCTGTGGTAAGTTGTGAACTTGAAAGAGCTGGGTAGCTCAATTCTAATAGCACTACTGGCATTATGGTTCCCAATGGCTTCTCTTGGGCTGGTTCACCTTCCTCCTTGCAATTTTCCTCATATGACCCACATCCTTGGCATCTCCAAACTTCTGGAGTCTCCATCACACTTATGTTTCTCACTCACAGCTTCACATATTGCCCCTCAGAGGAATACTGCCTGCCCTCCAAGACATCCTGAAATCAGGATGGAAGATGTGCTAACCCCACAATGCTTGCATTCTCCATGCACCTAAAACCAGTGTCATGTGGATGATGCTAGTTTGTCACCAGCTTGAGGGTAGCTAAGTTTGCTTCTCTTTTACGTGTAGAAGTCAAGGGCCTATGAACCAAATTCCGAAGGACAACTTGCATAGTCTAATGTCACTTTTTATCATGGCGGTCTGGGACTCTCTCTTTTTATTTTTCTTTCTTTTACTTCTCTCTCTTTCTCCCTCTCTCTCTCTCTCTCTCTCTCTCTCTCTCTCTCTCTCTCTCTAACAAAAAGTCTTGCTTTGCTGGCACAGCAAGCAGTGAGGATCAAACTCAGGATCTTGCCCCTGCCAGGCAGGTATTTATAATACCAGGCTATCTTCCCAGACCCTGTCTCCCAAGAGCTGGGATTATAGGCTTTTACTATCTCACCCAGTCTAGTGGCTCTCTTTTTAAAGCAGTCATTCATCTTTGCAACTCTGAGGCTACAGAGACTGGAGTCTTGATTGTTCTTGCGAAGAAGTCAGGCTATATTTCTATTTTTCTCTTCTGAAATGATTGGCTATATCTTGATAGTCTTTTCAATGAAAATTTTCCCCACTATTTTGCAGATCACATGCATGTTTATTGGAACTTCCTTTCTGGCCAATCACAATGTTTTAAATTACTCTGTTAGGCTCTTTGCACTTGACTGACAAGGTAAATCTGGATAAAAATTCCCAACAATAGTCATGCTACCACCTCAAAATTACAATGCCTTAATATTTCTTCTTCCTGGTTAGTCAATCACCCTTAATCTCAATCTCAGGCATACTCTGGACATGAACAAAATGCAGGCCAACATTCTGCCAATCAAGATTGAATAATGCACATTACCTTAGTCCCAACAGCCAAAGCAGCCCTCTTTCCAGAAGTAACCTCTTGAACCTGGTCTTTAACTATAATGCTTTTATTAGCAACCTGATCTTCTAAGCCCTGATTAGCATCTCTCATCAAGTACGGTCTAAGGAATTTCAGTTCTAATTTTTTAGGCAGCATCTCTGAACCTTTCCTAATTATTTCTGTTCCCCACAGCCAGTTCCAAAGGTTCTTGAGCCACATGGTCGCAGAATATAACCAACAACATTCCCCTGATATTCAATTTTTAGTTACTTTTCTCATTGATGACATATATTATCTGACACCCAAAGTGCGACGATGTAATTGATACATTATGTCAATTTGAGAAATCAAAAGTTTAACTAAGGGACGAGGGAGATAGCTCAGAGGCACAAATGCCTGCCTGGCAAGTTCAAGGTCTTGAGTTCGGCCCTCGGTTCCAAAATAAATAAATAAATAAATAAATAAATAAATAAATAAATAAATACATGTTTAACTAAATCAGCTCAGCAATTCCACACCCTACAACCTGGATGCTCTCCCGAGGGTATGGACACCCAACCTAGCACATGGAAGCCCCACCCTAGGGAATAGAGGCCCTACACTAGTTCATGGAGGCCCTACTCTAGAGTGACTCATCCCTTAAAGGATATAAAAGGGAACTGAGGTAGCATGGAGAATCCCATTGCTTCAGAGGAACTCCAGTCTTCCCAGTCAGTGTGTAGGAATGTAGAGGGGCTTGCTAGAAGGTGCAGCTTCCTCCTCACTCTTTGATCTTTGCTGCTTTCTGCTGCCAGAAATGGCTGCTGTGTATCATGTACTACTCTGCCATGGAGCCAGCCAAGTATGGAATGCAAACTTCATTAAGTGTGAGATAAACCTTTCTTTCCTCAATTTTGAGTGTTGGGTATTTTGTCCCAGCAACAAGTGAAAAGAAACTGAGACAGAATTTGGTACGAGTGGGGGCGTTGCTGTGGTTATAGACCTGTTTAGGAGATTGTGGTCAGAGTTCCAAAAATGAGAAGGCTGATAGAAATTCTTCCTGGAAAGATCAGGCTGGGTATGTTTCTGTTGCAAGAAAGGATTGGATTGGTTGTTAGACTCCAAATGCTGTGTGTTATGTCTTGGCAGAAACTTTGTCTGCATTTTCCCCATATTCAGAGACTTTGCGTGAGACTGAGATTAAGCACTGCAGACTGCTTAATCTCGCAGAAGAAATTTCAAGGCAGTCAAATGTTCAGGCAGTGGCATGGCTATTGTTAGGGCTTTGGGGTTAATGATCAAAAACCGAGAACCCAATAGGATGATTTAAAAAGTTATGAGTTTTTTAAGAAAGGATGCTCCAGGAAGGCTGTGGACTGCAAAGACAGAACTGAGATCTCCATTGCTCAGACGGAACAAGAAAATAGAAAAGATGTCTTGAGGGAGTCATGGATAATAGCAGGTCATCATCCTTTGCTGCTTCCTAACTGCAAAGGTGAGGGATTTTGCTTTGAGGAAAAAGATGCAAAGCAACATATTTCAGAATAAAGAAAGTGGCCACACCACGTTCGAGAATGGCAGTGCCACAGAGAATTTGTTCCTCAGAATAGTGGTCAGTAGAAGAACCGCTTGCTTGGCAAGCACAAGGGCCTAAGTTCAACCCTAAGTTACACACACACACACACACACACACACACACACACACACACACACATACAGGAATCATGGTCAGAGTGTGCAATGATGCAGGAACTCAATCCTTACAACCAAGAAAGAAGAAAACCTGTTTATTTCTTTAGCTAGCAGCAGACCTTGGTATCATCCACACGGATTTAGTTTTAGGCATATGTAGAATGCAATAGTTCTGAAGTTAAGGGCTTCCATCTAGGTTTCAGAAGGCTTAGTAGGCCAGGCAGTGGGCCCCCTGGGAAGGGAGTATGCAAAACTGTGTACAAGAAGACTATTCAGTTAAAACCCCAGAAGCCTGGGAAAGCTACAAACATGGATTATTTGAAAAAAGATGCCTAAGGGAGCAAAGCCAGCCCCAGAGAAGAGCCATGAGAGCTACAACAAGCAGAAGTTCCATAGAGGTGGAGCCACATGGAGCTCAAAATTTGCCAGATTGCCTCAGATGTTCAACATGGAACTACAGGGCTTAATGCCTGCCCTGTAGGATTTGGGACTTTCTTTGGTCCCAATGCTTTGTATCCTGCTGTTTCTACATTTTGGAAATGGAAATGTTTTTCTTGTGCCATTAAATGTTGGATGTGTTTAACTTGGGATTCGTACTTTTTATTAATGCTGAAACTGCTAGCAGTTTGGCAACTCTTGCAGATAGACTAAACGCCTTTTGTATAAACAGATGTGCATGAGTCTTTGGGGCACCAGGGGCAAAATGTTATGGTTCTAATATAATACAATGTTGATAGACTTAATACTGTTTATTCATCCAGCATCTCTGAAATTTTCCTAACTCTTTCTGTTCCTACAAGCCAGTTCTAAAGGTTCTTTAGCTACAGGGCCAGCTAACATCACAGCACTAACCCTACTTCTCTAGTATCTAATTCTTAGTTACTTTTCTCATGCTGAAGAAACTAAGTGGCATTCAAAGTTAAAGGAAAGAGGTTTACTTGGCCCACAAGTTTTAGAGGTTTCAGTCTATAATTGCTGGCTCTAAGGGACAGTGGCAGAGCAAATAGGCATCACAGTGAACAAATAGTTCATGGCAGGGAAAAAGTAATAAAACAGTAAGGAATGACCATAGCTCACTCCACACAGGCTACTTAGCACAAGTAGCCTCACACCCTTAAACCTTGTGTTCTTGATCCTAACATTGCCCCATGAACCAAGACATATACTGTAGATACAGTCACCTCTGAAAAAGCCCCAACAGGGTGCCATGACACTTTAGGGTGATATATAAACATAAGTCACAACAGTAGAAAAATCTAGCAGATACCTAAATGTTCACTGTCAGAATTATATCTCATGTCCTGGGTATTGTCTGGGATATTCTCCTATTTTTCTAACTTCCTGGCTCTGCTTAGGAGCAAGAGAAGTATGATTAGGGCATATCTTGACATCTGTGTAGCTCATCTTTGTTAATTTGGGGGACCAAAGTTTCATATTTATTACTTGGTACTGTACTAAGTACTTAAGAGTAAAAGTAAATGTGGACAAATGGCCAGTGCCATTTCTTCCAATGGCAAACATTCATGAATGTGCTCAAAGCCTATTTACTGAATCCTGAATTTTTTTTCAGACACACTTCTAGCCCTGGGGATGGAGCAGTGGATAAAACAAAGCCTTTACGTTTGTGGAAGTTTGCCCTTAAAGGAAGGGATGATAAAAACAATAACCAAGTACATAACACAGGGGGTTGGGGAGATAGCTCCATGGCACAAGTGCCTGCCTGGCAAGTGCAAGGTCATGAGTTTGAACCCTGGTCCCACCAAAAATAAAATAAAATAAAATAATACAGAGCAAAAGTCTAAGACATTTTTGAAAAACAGAGAAAGATTACAAAATGGGTGGATTTTAACTTTTACAGCAAATCCACACATGAATTTTCAAAGAAAATATTTCTTTGTATATCTTAAAGAAAAAAAAAAAGTTCAACAACAATGAAACCAAATTTAAGAACAAGAAAACACTTATTTGAAAGTGTAAGAAAAACGAAGGTGTGAATCACATACATACACAGGGAAAGAATATCTGGACAAAGGAAAGGGTAGGCCTAAGCAAAACAGGGAATGTACCTGGTGGGTAGAGTGAAAAGTTACAGATTTTATATTCCAAAAATAGAGAACGTAATAGTACTTGTCCCATCCAACCTTCATCCTTCACATTCCGTCATGAAATAGAGTCCATGCCTTCTCCACTGGAACCTAGGCAGGACTGTCATTGGGTGGATTTGTAGAGAACTGCCCAGATGATAAAAGTGATACTGTGAGCTCTAGACTAGGTCATACAAGCTTTTGCCCATATCTTTTACATAGCATAGCCATCTTTGGAGGCCAGCTACATTGTAGGAGGCCTGGACCATGGGAAGGCCCAAGCAAAAGCTGTACAATTGAAGTAAATAAGGAAGGGGTTTCGGGTAGAAGCTGCGTTGGTCAGGGGTGGGGCATGCAAATGTTTGGAGGACTTCACAGGCCACCAGAAGTGTTCTGGCTCTCACTCTAATGGGAATGCCACTGGACCAAGTAAATGGCAGTCACTTGCCAGTTCTGGGCAGCACCAGGAAGTCTGCAGGCAGAGACAGCATCTCCTTCAACACTTTCAGACAGATATTTTTCCAAATGGGGTCTCTCTTCCGACTCTGACATCTGTGCTCGCAATCTCCTCAGGTGACGAATGGCACATACTTCCAGGTGTGTCTGTGCTGGCTATGGAAGGGTGACTGTGGGTGTTATGATTAGTTCCTCACTTCTTCCTCTCTGGCAATGCTACTCTGTTCATCAACCACCATTAATTACGTATCTTTGCTCCACCACATGCTTTCCTTCTGCTGTTCTTGTCCTGAAGCCAGCTGACCACAGAAAGAATCTCCTATCCTGTGAGATAAATTAAATCTCTACCTTTAAATTGCAGGGTCTGCTATTTTGTCCCAGTGATGGCAAAACTGATGAACACACCCTCCCTCTTCCGGTAACATGTTGATACTTTTCTCTATGGTAAATACGGATTCAACAATCTCCCAAGAGAATGTTGACCAGCTGGGGACCCCAATTTCAGGCAGATTTCTCTTTTCCTTGCATACAAAGGTTTTAGCCAGTTGGGACGCATGATTTCCAGGTGTAGTGAAAGAAATGATGCTCGCTATGTAGGTTTCTACACATTGTTTGCCCTCTAGATTAATAAGTTTCTAGTTTGCCGACTTTTAGGGACGGCAGCAGGGACCATCTGTCACAGAGACATTTGCTGCATTGAGTGGGAGGACAGGCAAGTGCAAGCCCAGAAACAAAGCATTTTTCAATGCTGGGAGGTTCAGAGAGACAAACATTAAAAGAATCCATCATTGCCCATATTTGAAACAGGTTAACACACCAATGTGAGGTATAGTATCAGCCCACACTGAGCCAGAGCTTATAAAAGTGCACATTCTGGAAGTTTGTAAAGTTGGCCAACCTCCAAAAAGTAAGAGCTCCAGCAATGAAAAGCTGCAGAGGTAAATCTAGAAGAATATCTGCTGCTACTGCCCCCTTCTGTGTTCCTAGAAGTCTTCAGAAGGCTAAGAAAATGTACTGTTGCTCCTGGGTCAAGTCCAGAATTGGAGAATAAGATGTAAGATCAGCCAGAACAAGCATTCCCTTCAGTTGTTCAGTTTGATGCAACCACTAGCAGTAATGAATTTCCATCTGTTACATTATGTCCCTGGGCAGATTTGAAAAGAACATTTAGATAGGTAGATTAACAACAGGCGTTGACAAAATATCCCTTTGATCAAGCCCAGTCAGGAAGAAACAAACACTTATGTTCTTGTTGTTCTGCTTTATTTCAACAAATTCAGGATCATAGGTAGGTTAGTAATATGCTGAGCAACATTTGTGGTAAATGTCATGTCATTTCTGAGGAGAACTTTAACCTTCTCAACCACATTGAAGGAGGTATATGTCTGGACTCAGAAAGAAGTCAGAAAAAATAGAAGAACAATGGCTTCCTTGGATGTTTCAGATCTGTTTCTCTAGATTTAAAATGATATGTTTCTGTCAGAGAGTTGCTCAGTCTTTCTGATGAGAATCCAGTTCAGAAAAGTGAGAAATGTAAAGTTCCTTTAAGATATTCTTTTCATTTTGTGGATGAGGACACTGAGCCCCAGAAAAATTACAGGACTTACCTAGAACCCTTAACCCTGTAGGGAGCCAAGAATCTTGCATTCACAACCTAGGAGGACCTTTCACATTATTGCCTACAGTTTCTGAAAACCTGAGCCAGTCACCAAATTTGCTTAATAAGCAAGCTTACAAATTCACTCATTAAAGATCTCCCCACACAAGCCTACAAAGTCATTAATGGCTTATTTTTTGGACTGTCTTACTTTTCTGATGTTTGACAAATTGCTTTCCACAAAATTGGGGCTCATCTTCAAAAGTGGGATTCAAAATACTCTCTAAATGTTTCATATTTTTATTGACTCTTTGTACTGGAAGTTCAATGTGCGTGTTAAGTACTCACTGCTGGCCTGGTCTTCTCTGCTCCCTCAGTGGGCGTTTTGAAGCATGTTCTATGAGCTGTTTACTGCGCATAGAGGTAACGAGGACAAGTGAGCTTCCTGACATTGTGGAGGTCTTAAAATGATGCACGCATGCCCAGTAGTACTGAGCACCCAGAGCAGGTCAAGGTGCTCCTCGCAACACATGCTTAGATGAAATGAATCTATACACTTAAGAAAAGCCAGGTGGCTATTTAAACCTGAATGCTTTTAGGGTCAGGATATGTTACAGGGTTATGTATATTCAAAAGGATTGCTATAGCCAACAGAGGCTTGTGAAGGCCTAAAGAGTTTTTGATCCTATTTCTTAAAGCAATGGCTGGATTTTAAAAAGTGAAGAACTAAGGAGAACATTTCAGATAATGAAGTAGGAGAGAACAACTCTAGCATGTTTGAGGGGTAAGATGGAGAGAGCAGGAGAGTGCAGATATTCTTGTGGAAACTAAGAATACCAAAACAACACATATAGTATTCACTTCGAAAATCAGCCGCAGAGTGAGCAATGTGTGAGCAAGGTTGTGTATTCTTCCAGTGTGCTCATGCACAGAGAGAGGACACACTGGGAGACTTTTGTCCCCATGGGCCCACTTCCTCCTCAGAGTGCCTCATCTGCAGGGGAGGAAGCTCAATGAAATCCAAGGCTCCCCTGATGTGCATGTCAAATACATGTGATTCAGTGTTCAGAATATACTGTAACCATTCATACCATATACTAATTCTCCATAGCTTCTGACTAATAAAATAAGTTTCAAATGTGTATTTTTACTTTATCCATCTATTGGTGGGAGTACTTTCTGCAAATTGACGCCAGAGCAATAGCATATAATGAGTTAATTAAACTTTTTAGAAAGTATAATCTCATAATCTTTGGCTACAGGTCAGTGAAGGTGAATCTTTTAGAGCCTTCTGATAACAAGCAGATGGTTGCAACATGCATGCCAGAAGTTTGCCTCCACTGGCATAGGTTAATTTTAATATTATATTGCTCATAATGGAGGGGTGTGAGAGGGAGTGGAGACAATAAGTAATTAGTGAATGACATTCCTGAGTTTTATTTTTACTTGTTAGATGTTTTATTTATTTATTTGGTGCAGGATCTCACTACACAGCTCCAACACATAGTGGTCCTCCTGTCTAAGTTTTCCCAGCATGGGGACTACAGGCATGCACCAGTATGCCTGGTTTCAGTGGCTGGCATGGCAGGGGTTGGCATGGCACACAGCACTGAGGATTGAACCTGTGTGCTTGTGTTTGCCAGGTCGGCACTTAAATTGCTGAGCAACTTCTCTAGCCCCAGACATGCCTGAGTTTTAAATTAACAATTCTGATGACAGTGATATGGAGAGTTAATTCTTTTTTTCTTTTAAAACATAATTTATTATTATTATTATTAAAACTGCAGTACATGAACATTGTAGGAAACCAGAAAATCCAAGGTGCTAGTTCTTTTCATTCAGAAAATTGTGGTACTGCTGGGGCCAGCGAGATGGTTCAGCATTCTAAAGCTCCTGCTTAGGAAAGTTTAGGCAACCACAGGGACCAAAGTTTGATGCCTGGCATCATATGCTGTGCCAGCCCCAACCCCAAAATACTGTGGTTCTGCTTACCAAAATTATCAATGATAGCAATAACTGATATTCTTTTTTTATTTTTATGTATTTGGTGCAGGGTATCACTATGCAGCTCAGACTCTGAGAGATCCTCCTGTGTCAGCCTTCTCAGCAACAGGATTATAGGCATGTGCCACCATGCCTGGTTTTGGTGGCCTGTTCCATGCACCTGGGGCGGGGCTGGTAGGGCATGTGGTACCAGGAATCGAACCCAGGTCCTTGAGCTTGCCTTAGTGGGTGCTTACACTGCTGAGCTATCTCTGTGGCCCATAGTTGGTATTCTTGGTTGCTTCATTTCGTATGTAGTGGAAACTTTGCTAGGAGTGTTTCAAAATGATACTTTCTTTCAGATTCATCATCAGTACTGATGATTCTATCACTTTTGCTATCTGGTTTCCCCATTCTCTAGGGAGATTTAAGCTGCTGGGCTTTCTCTCAGTAAGATAAGGAGGAGGCTATTTCACTGTAGGCAGCAAGTGGTTGACCCTCCACATAAGGACACTCAGTGGTCGGTCGCTGGTCCAGAAGAGCTTCACTTTGTGCGCTACGAGGTGCGTCTTAGTCTTGGTCCTGCTCACACCACCTCCATCTTCCCAGAGCCACCTGGAAAGTTAATTCTGAGTGGTGGACTGATTACACTGTTGGCCTTCGTTACTGGTCTCCCTCTGTCTCTTCAGCTCTGGAGTCTTCTGGCTCTACAATAGTCTTCTCAGTTGTGCTGCCCAATACTATGCCACAGAAGTGACAACCTGCCTGTTCTGAGCCTAGAACTCAAGAGGCTGTGCTTCTATTCTATCTCTTAGAGCTTCAGCAAGCCATGGTGGGACATGCTCACATGATCTGGGGAATAAGAGACTACCTGGAGAAAAGCAGGTATCTCACTGTAGATCAGGTAACCACCATAAGAATTTAAAGCATGATCAGCAAATCCTTTGATCCATCCACAACTGACCTGGGATGGATGAGCAAATCTACCCCAAACAAACTAAAATACCACGCAGCTGGTCCTCAGACTCATGAGTAATAACAAATGCCTATGCTTTAATCCATTTGGCTTGGGGTTATTTATTTATTTATTTAATCTGCCTAATAACAGCTAACTAATACAGACTAGATCATTCTGTATCTACAGCCTCCTAGAGGTCTTAAAATATACTAATACTTGTCTCTCTTCCTCCCTGCTCTGAGATACTGCTTAACCCACCTTAGTATTGTTTTAGTTTGTTTTGTTTAAGTTTCTCAAGCTATTCTAATGGATAGATTGTACACATAAATTAGAAACTCCACCCTAACTCTTCCAAATATTCTAATTCTAGTTACGTAAGGGCATATTACCTTAAGTCTAAATAATTTGAAGGTATGTTGGCTTTCATACACACACACACACACACACACACACACACACACACACATCTTTGTGAAAAAACTTGCAAAAGAATTGCATTTTTATGCAGCACAACTCTCTGGGCAACCATCTAGGTAACAAGAGAAATTTCTGCCCCAAAAACCAATGTACAGAGCTATGACTTGCAGGATGCATGGGAAACCTTGGTCCCTACTTTCTCTCTGGATAATGCTTTCATTAAAATGGGCCCTTTTGATATTGAATAGTTAGTCTCAATCTGGACAAAGCAGACACAAAATGGATATAAGAGCAGATCTTTGGAGTAGGAGTGTAGAAGAGTATGTAGGAGGAGAAAATCAATTTGTGAATGACAAGTCTAATTAAGTATGTGCCAGCGAATGGCCCCAGAAAGAATGTGACAAAATAAGGAAAATAAAAAGAGTACTACGTTTGAGCATAGAAAGATCTGTGCAGCAAATGCTTCGGTGCCCACCGAGATCCTCTTTCCTAGTAAGTACATCCCTGCCCCAGCTTCTGTTGAGTGTTGGCTACTACGTCCTCACAGCTAGAATCTTTTCAGAGAATTTTCCTCAGCAAACTGAAGCCACCTAGCTGGAATATCTGAGAGGTTAATACTCCATGCTCCTATTGGTGGCAACCTATAGTCAACTAATGATTAATAGTCACAGGGCAGAAAAGCTTAGCGCCCCCCCCCCTTTTTTTTCCTCAGGATCACACATCTGATTGTGGCATTGATTCCAGAGCTTTTCCTGGGAGTAGCCTGAAGCTCTTCATTAGTCCAAGGCTTATATTCTGACTTCCTCCCTTGCCCTGTCCCATTTCATTTAATTTCTGTTCTCTCTCTCTCTCTCTCTCTCTCTCTCTCTCTCTCTCTCTCTCTCTCTCTCTCTCTCTCTCTCTCTCTCTCTCCCCCTTCCCTAGATGAACCTCTTGTACCAGACTGCCAATTTTAGGCATAGCTTCTGAGGAGCCACCTTACAAGATCTGCTTTTCTCAAAAGCTTCTATGCCATCCATTAGAAGCTTTCTCAGTATTTCTCAGTATCAAGCACTTCTTGCCTCTATTGACTGGGGGAAGAGGCAGTTCTTTCCACTACAGAGTTAGTTTACACCGATTTCATCTTCTCCAGTTCCTGAGACTGTCGCTTGAAGATTCTTCTGTGTCTCACCCTTGCTGACCTCAGCCATCCTACATAGCCCCCATCTTCGGGGAGTCCCTAGAGAACTGTCTGGGCTTCCGTGCACTGAGGTCAAATGTGTGGCCTGTGCCCCCCAGGAAAACATCTCCCCCAGTCCAGCCCACACTGATTTCTTTCACTTTCTTCTCCACCTAACAACAACCCAAGTGCTCTCTCCTGTCCAAACCTGAGTATGTGCATCCGCTTTTGTTTCATTCACTTACCTTGCCTATTGAGTTAAATAGCAGATCTTCACAAATAGTCAGTGCATCTTCCTTATAATTTTGTGTTCCATAATATCTTGTCCAGTAGATGCATAGTAACTGAAGAACTCAAAGAGAAGTGGGAAGTTATACTTAGGTTTCACAGTGCAGGGATACAATCATAAAAGGTTAACTAAGTGTTCATGAATTGCCATTTTTAGAATAACACATCTTTAACAATTATATTCTCAGCAGTAAGGACCCAGTAGACTGGAGAACTTAAATGCCAATTACCTAGTTAACTGTAAAGATAGATACATTTTTTCTCTTTGTCAAAACATACTATGTTTCATATAATGACTTTAACTTCAATGGAAATGAGGCAGGACAAATCAATGTTTAGCCCTCAGCAAGTTAAGTTTGTCAATTTAGAAAGTAAACAGCAAAGGAGATTGGCAGGTAACACTGTATTTTTATTCCAATAGTGTAATACTTCCTCTTTCTATTTCCCAATTAAATTTAAAATCCTTATGATTAACACAATTTATTCAACCAGTATAAAGGTCATCTCTATGTCATTAAAATAGCTTATTAATCCAAGAGTAGTGAGGGTAAAAGTTTCAAGAAAAGAAAGGCCAACATTACCAAATGTGACACAGTTCAATTTGTATTCAGTTAGGTTAGTAATGAGTCACAGCAACAGAGAGGAAAAACAGAAAGAATGAAGGAAGATATAGATCCTTACTGCAACTTATCCCAAGATTTTCCTCTCTAAATAAAACAGATCATTTACATTCCCTTAAGTCCAAATTCTCAGATCCTCTAACATAATATTGCCCCACTCTTTACCCACCTATGAATTATGAGTTTGCAGCTACGCCACAAATGAAAGAGCACATGAGTGTTATGGGCTAAGGCAGCCATACTTTTAAGAGAGAATCATTTTAGTGCTGGGAGTAGGTGTAGCTAAATTGAGTATTGTTAAGTATGGCAGGCAGAGAAAGCCTTCCAAGCTACCGATGAGTTTGTGGCTGCAGGGTGGTTATGAGGGTCATGGATCAGATGGTGAGCTCTGTTATATATAGGATCCCTGAAGGTACAAAAGCAAAATGATGATGAATTTGGGTAAGCGGACACTGAGGTTTCATGGTTGGATATGGGAATTAAAAGAGGAAGCTGCTAATAGAGTCAGAAAGCTCTGAAGGCCAGTTTATTCCTATTATGGTTCACAAACTAGTACAATCACCTGAGAGAACAGAAGAAATGCCCTTGGGCAAGGGTGTTACACCACAAAACACTCAATCTAAATCTCTAAAAGGACGCCTCCAATCTGTATCTTAACAGTGTCCAGATGACTCTATGTTCCTAAAGTTGGGGAAATACTATGGCTAGGAAGTTGATGACATCACTGAAGGGCAAAGTCTATTAGCCCAATGAAAAGAGTTTGCATTTTGAAGAATTCCATTATAAACTAAAACGCAGGAAAAAAGTCAAGCACACAATCAAAAGATTCTCAAAGGAGATTAAGAAAAGTTATAGTGGGGCTGTGGAGATAGCTCCGAGGCACAAGTGCCTG